>FJUX01000001.1:1097415-1135184 GCA_900074905.1 Rhynchosporium agropyri
ARKGCTRTGATTGGCTGGTTCTCAGCGTGACGCGCCTTGGCGGGTGCACGGCCGAAAAGGAGGAACATCAAAGTCTTACTCACGCCCGAATCAAAACAGCCCCGAAGTACTTTCTATCTACGGACTTTCTTTATAGACTGCGCGAAGCAAGGTCCCTTGGCCCCGAAGCTTGCGAAGGGCCGCCGAGGAGTAGACCTTGTCTTTTACATCTGGAACCTCCATTAATTTAAACAATATTTCTTTTGCTAATCCTACACATCGAATTTCTGGGCTTTACCAAGATGAAAGGATACTTAGGCTCGAGGCGAAATGGAGCTGGGCGCAGATATTCCTTGATGTATTCAGAGGCGCTGCTACCAATTACAAAGTCACCCACCAACTCGAATGATAGCCCCCGAAATATGGATCACCTATCTCAGTCTCTCCTGTAGGAAGATTTGAAATCATATCGAAAGTAACCACCATACTTGTGGAATGCAGTCTGTGGATGTCGACTTCGACCATTCAGGGGTGTAAGTTCAAGCGAGATAGTGTCAACAATGCTCCCCCACTTTTACACTATTGAGCCTTGCCGCGATACATACTGTACACCCGATCATTACAGCATCTTAAGCAGCACCAATCTCAGGAGCTTTGTAAACGAGGTCTTTTCTCGACATTCTTCTGACCTTATAGCTTGCCATTTATTCCCGAGGAGATTGACAGATCGACGGTATGCCGTGTTATCCAGCTGGTTTTATCTGACATCTGCCGGCGCCGGTTCCTTTAGTTCCGGGAAGCATAGACCAAATCGGACAATTCGGATTAGATTTGTCATATAGACGGCCTCTAAGCATCATCCTTTACACGTATATCAATCGAAACTCAGGAGTTATAATATAGCAGGTACTTTGGGTACTCGAGCCATTCAATTTCCCATCCTTTGTGCAAACCAACAGGATGACTTCCTTCGCGTAAGCACAACAAGCCTCGTTGCTATTTCCTGTCGAGTAAGAAAATAAATCGAGCACTCTGCTGACATATTCTTCAGAAACACCGCGTTCAACGCCCAAACCTACGCAAATGTCCGCCCAACCTACCCACCCGAGCTCTACCAAAGTGTCCTCGCCTACCATGCCTCCTCTCCATCCTCAAAGCGAAACTCATCCACCCTACTCGACTTGGGTTGCGGGCATGGCCTTGTCTGCCGTGAACTTTCCCCCTACTTCACACATACCATCGGCACCGATCCTTCAGAGCGCATGATAGCACAGGCCAGATCCTCAACTCCTAGCTCTCAGTATCCAACCATTACATACCGTCCTGCATCAGTAGAAGACCTCTCCTCTTTTTCGGACGGAGAGATTGATATGGCTGTAGCGGCTGCCGCGGCTCATTGGTTCGACTTCAGCCGCGCCTGGGGAGAACTGAGTCGTGTTGTTAGATCGGGTGGAACAGTTGCATTCTGGGGATACATTGATAATGTGTTCATCGGACATGCTGCTGCGACAAAGGTTTTCGAGAAGTATTTCTTTGGAGAGGAAGAAGACAGCTTGATGCCGTATTTTGAGTTGCCAGGACTAGCTGTTATCAGGGGCATGCTTCGGAGTGTTGTCCCCCCTCTGGAAGACTGGGAGGATGTGAAGAGGGTGGAGTATATACCTGATGTTAGAGGAAAAAAGAGCGGAAAAGGAGAGCTGTTGATATTTGGGAAGCTGAAGCTTCGAGAGATAGGGGAGTATGCGAGGACTACTAGTGCGTATACTACTTGGAAGGCGAAGCATCCTGAGCAGCCATCCTTGAGCCAAGGCGGAACAGGTGATATAATAGATAGGATGCTGGAGGAGATGAAAAGCTCTGAGCCGGAGTGGGCTGAGGTAGGTGAGGGGTGGAAAGATATTGAAGTTGATACGGAGTGGGCGACTATGATACTGATGGCGAGAAGGAAGTGAACTCGGGTAAGCTTGGCTTGAATATATAGTTTAGAGACAGACTGCATGTAGCCGTGGACGTAACTAAGATCAGATCTCAACTAAGCAAGTATTACTTAATAAGTGTAATATTCAAGCATACAAGAATAGATCAACGGTGAGACCTTTGCTTTGTTACTTGACATCAAATCAGCAATTACTATTCCGATAACTAAGTCTAAGTATATGAATAGATGAGAATGCATTGTTGCAAAAGGACCAGTTTGATATATAAACCCATGGATGGGCTATTCTTTCAGGGCCTGGAAATGAAATTCATATCACAAAGATCTTAGACCTGAGGTACAACCGGGAAATACATCTCGATTTTTCATTCCACGAGTTTCTGTATTTTAGCAAAAGTGAACCGCGAGTCTGCGCCAAAGGGAAACCGCTTCATCAACCCAGGAAATAGTCTGGGAAGCAAAGAGGTTTGACTTCAATGAATCGAGTCTGAAGAATTAAATATCATACATTTCTTTTACACATCACACAAATGAGTTTCGTAAAGCTGATATAGTTTCATACCCTCTATAAAACCATGCATGCTACTCTACCTCTGCTCCCACTTTCATACCGCGTTGTGCTATCAACCAACCATGCTCCAGTCCCACGACGAGAAGTCACACTTACCCAACTGCTAGTCTGCGGGACCTCATGCTCGTGTGGCACACCTCAACCCTGCTCAGACTAGCGCTTTTGATCTCACGGGTTTACCTGCTCGCTTTGGACGAGATGCCACATCATCAAAATTTGACTAAGTTCACTTGTGGCTTTCCTTCCTCGAAGAGGTTGGTTCAAAAGAAGCAGCCCTTGGGTTGAGATCCTTTTTAGGACCAGAATGATACCGAGCGTCCTTTTTGTAGTCCCAATTTGAACTTTCTCGCGCTATGTGATTGGGTCGTTCAGAGTTGAATGGAAATGTTTTGGCTATCTTGTTTCCTTCGTTGCCCTCTTTGACGAAGTCGTTCCACTGTTCGTCAAAATTATCGAACGGCATCGTTGCTTATTGGTACTATCGTTGATGTCTGTATCAAGCTCGGAAGAGATTAGGCGTGTTCTCTAAATGTAACCTTTCTTGCTTGAGCCGAGTATTGGATGCCAGACTTCTGTTAACTAATCGAGAGTAAATCGGAAATACGCAAATAATTCCAGCTTTATATACTTTTTGGGTGCTCAATCATGTTCCTGACTACGTAACTCATAGACACATTCACGAAGTACCCGCATCTCATCCCCTATCTTCGTCTTTGTTCTCAGTCTGAATCATCGCGAACCAAATATTTTAAGCCAACAAAAGACAACGTAAAATAACACAGTGTCTCACGAACTTAGTAATTGCGCGATCAATGCACATGGGTAGATCGGGATCAGAGATATCAGAGAGATATTCTGCAATGCACCTCTTTCATAATGGCGGTTACACCCTTCGATGGCAAAGTTGTGGGCATTCAAATGTTTGAGTTGACTACAGCGACAGTCTTGCAAAGCAGAGTCCTCACTCAAGCGCAAGGGTTCAGATAGTCTCAAGATATGTTTCCCAAATATCGGGTGACACTTGGCGTCTTAAGTAAGACTCCGGGAAGGTGTTACAACTCCAGGCAAAGAACGTCTCCACCTTTCCACTAGCTCGAAAATTGTCGTGTCTGAAGCGGTCCAACTGTAGCCGTTGATTATAAAGAGACTAAAGGAGTAAAAATATCTCCTATATTACTAAACAGTCTCTTTTTATTTTTCCGGCGATATTATGGGCTTATAGCACAGTATGTGTTATAGCACAGAAAATTCATGAAGATTGCGGAAGAGATATAATAGCCAGTGCCGTTACTAAAAGCTCCAAACTCGCTTCCAGAGCTTCTAAAAGTGGACCTGCTGTCAGCTCTCGTAGGCATGAGAATATGAGATTAGACCTGCTTACTGAGCTGTGTCAGGCTGATATTGTCGTTCGATATTTGAAATCACGTGCGAAGTTTTGGCTAATAAATACGAGCACAAGATACGCACTCGAAGTAAGAGGTAATCAAAAGTTATAGCACAATAAGTAAGAATTATTGAAGCTCTTCCTTCAATCATTTCATGAGGGCCGTATATACACCCATAAGTACCATAACCCTGATACTACATTGTCAAGTAGCTAAATCCACGTCATACGACCCAAGGTTCAACTTACGTATGCTCAAAATTTCGTAGAAGTTTGCCATAGCACTTCAAATCCCGTCACACGAGATCCATCTAATGATGTCTTGCTTGCATCGTTCGATCAGGTTGTTCACGGCTTTGAAAAAAAAAAAGTCAGAAGTCACGCTATCAAAATGGCAAACAGTGAGTAAGGATAACATACGCAACAGGCCCTTTGGCCTCCACCGGGGCACTCTTTCTCTCCCTTTGGAGTCGCGGCACCACCAATGCAGGTCCTAGGTGCAAAGTATATTGCACTCTTCTTATCAGAGCACTAAATTCTAATGTTAGCTATTTCTCATATATTAAAGCTCCTAGTAGCTACTAGTAGTAGTACTTACGCAGTAGGTGTGCATCTGCAGATAATTATAAGTTAGATCATTATACTCGTAGGTTGATCAACAGAGTTAAGACAGGACATACGTATGACGGGAATCCTTCGCATGTTCCTGTGCCATGGACGCCTGCAGTGCACCAACCACCCTGCTGCGGGTCGCCAGCGGCTAGCCACAGGAAAGACAGGGTATAACTTAAGGTGATAAGCTTCATGGTTGATTGATCGATTGATAAAAAAAAAATACTGGAGATATTGTAAGTCAGACTCAATATGCGATGCTAGACAGAGAGTAAGGGAGCGATAGAGTACCTTTTGTAGTCAGCTACTACAGTGCATGATTCGCAGTCATACGCTAACCCCCCTGGTTTAAAGGTTAAAAATTCAGCTGTATTAAGGGGGCAGGGTTTAACGTTTAAACCAGGGGGGAATAGTCTTAATATAACTTCATCTTCTACCTTTAACTATAATATACTTCGAATTAAGGTCTAGCATTATGTTGCGAGGATATGGGTCTTGGCATGGATCAGGTGATACAGTCACGTGTATGGTCCGTGCGGATATTCCTAGATAATACCTTTAGTTAACTCTCCATAGTAATTAGTACTGCAATACAACTAACAATATTCAACTACTCTATGCCTTACTCTGAAGATCAACGTAACCTTGCGATACATATTCTGAGATTACGTTTCTTATGCTTTATCTATTATCCCGACGAAGTTTCAGCTAATCATATCATTAACCAGCTTAGCATCTGTGTGTTTGCTTCATATCAAGGCGATGAAACAAGTGTCAAGAGTTGCTTTACATAACCTACGAATCAACGAGAATGAAACTCGAAAATCAAAATCAAATTCGCGTATCGCATAAGGATACTACTATACCCCCCCCCCGGTTTAAACATTAAAAGTGATAAAAACTACTTGTAGTCCTCGTGTGAGTAGCTTTCTAGGGGTATCTATCCAATAGACCAGCTGTCTTTCATCCTGAGCAGGCACTGAGCAGGGCTCTAAGTGTCTTTCGAACCTTCTATAGCTACTTGGTATTTGAGATAAATAAACCCCTACCCTGTAGAACAGTTCTAGTAGGTAGGTTCTTGCCCATGATTAGACTGATTCTGACCAAACAATTGGGTGTTGGCCCTTTGACGACGTTCCCTGCGATAGAGACAGGGTAGGGGTTTATTTACCCTTACCACCAAGTATCGCAAGGTAACGTTGATATTCAGAGGAAGGCATAGAGTAGTTGAATGTTGTTGGTTGCATTGCAGTACTAATTACTATGGAGAGTTGACCAAAGGTATTATCTAGGAATATCCGCACGGACCATACACGTGACTGTATCACATGATCCATGCCAAGACCCATATCCTCGCAACACCAAGTATACTTACTATTCTAAAAGATCAGATTTTTGGCTCGAGCTCGAGGCTCTACTAGGGCCTCCAACCACTCAGAGCATAGGAACAGGGGTTCAGCCCATAAAAGTCCAGTTTTAACGTTTAAATTTGGGGGAAGGTGGATAGTATCTTGCTCGGATGTACGGAGTAGATACACTTTGTTGAGTAAAGTTCAGTTAATGCGTTCCGAATTGTGTCAATAATGAAGTGTTATACGAGCTTCCTGAACTCGACCTGAATCCCTTCATCTGTCGTGTAAAACATTGAAAAACCTGACCGAGGTGATGGGAGAAGACACCAAAACTCAGTCACCTCAAGCCTCTATAGGAATGTATAACTATCAAGAAACTCTGAATCTTTTATATCACTAATTATTACGAAGGCGAAAATCAATTGCTCATTCTCTTCTTGAAAAGCTATCAATTAATCCATAAGTAACTATATTACTTAGCTTTTACTAGTAAATATTTGTTCAGGTCCCTACAAAAGGTAGATAAAAAGGTAAATAATAAGGTAACTTCTTAGACCTTATATAAATAATCTTTGAACTAGTTAAATCTGGTAGAGAAAACATTAAAGATTATTAGTCAGAAGATAGATATAGAATTGACTCGTTGAAGAAGTTGTTCTCATTTTATAAAATGTATTATCTGGTGAGTTCGGCTATTTCTGGGGGGACGCGCGACGAATTCTGACACCAACTGGTGGTATACATGGGACAGATGACTAAGCGCACCTGTTTTCTGGTGGTCATGGACAGCTAGCTGTAAGATTGAGCTCTTGGCCTTCGGTTATTCCCCGTGAAAGTGGCTATTTTCGGTCCTTAGATGCTTCTTTCCAGAGCTCTTCATCTTGACCAATCCATACATGAGGTTGAATCATAAACCCCGAAGACATGGTGACTTCTTAGTGCGCGGTAGATTGCCAATTCATAGACCCTCGTCTAATTTCTCAAATAAGAAGCTGTATCGAGGGAAGAGGTTGGTGTTAACAACAGTTCGGTATGTTTTTCCGTAAGCCGGCATCTTCAGATTTACGGCGGAGATGCCTTACAAGCCTAGAGATGCAGATACTCATGCAGTAAGAAGACTTGATGGGTATTAGGCATGAATCTCATAGTCTTAAGCGAGGGCATATGCTTACCGCTTAATTGACATGAGGTTGGGTTAGTTGGAGGCAAGATACTAATTTTTGTCCTTGTACAGGGTCACGTGAGACCCCGAAGTCGCGTCTCACCAGGATCGACGCGACAAACTCTTGAATACCTCCGGGTAACAATAGATGTCAACAGCAACAGATGGACCATAAATCTCTGGTCTGCCAAAGGCATAAATGACCTATCATGTTTTGAATCAATGTGCCGTTTCGAAATTCTAGGTACCATCATTTTGCTTAAGCAGGACCTTCTCGATCGAGTTCGTCGAGACGATAGAGTTCCGTGAGTACCACCAGCTATCCTACGAAAGTGACAATGGCTAACGACTTAGTACAGATCGCCACAATGCTCCACGAAATACTCCTTTCCCTCTCCGGTCATCACTCCCCTCTCCTCACCGCCGACAACTCATCCTCATCCTCGATATTCTCCCCTCCGGAGAAAGCTCTCCTCTCGTCAATTGCCCATTTGAGCAATCTCCACTGCAAGCTTCTTGCGTATACTGCAACTATTGTAACCTCGCACCCGTCAAGTATCTGCCAGGCCGTGGCAACAGCTATCAAGTCCAACCATCTGGCGAGATTTCAGCGCAAGATACTGGAAGTCGAAGCAAGTATACTAAAGAATGATGCTGGAATTGTCGGGGCATACAATATTGTGCCCCTGACAGCGATTGTTGGCGAGTTCTCGGGATGGACAAGGAGAATGGAGTGGTTTCTGGACGTGGTGGAATTCATGATGCGGGGTAATGGAGGGAAAAGTTGTAGCGGATCTATGATCATTGATCTATTGTGCGCGGCTATGCAAACTGGCTACTTTGATATCGAAGAAGCTGCTCTAAGTCTAGTGAAAGTCTCAGAGACAGCATGGTTGAAGCAGGTCTCGGCATGGGTGCTGTATGGAAGGCTTCCCAGCTTTGGACGGGAGGACTTCTTTGTGCAGATGGTTCCCGGGGATGTACAGGTATGTTCATGCTCATCACATGAAACAATCAACTGATCTCGCATAGGAATATCACAGCAAGTCAGAGCTATTTCCCGCATTTGTCTCGGATTCTACAGCGAAATCTCTGCTCTTCATTGGCAGATCTTTGAACCATATCCGAGTGAGAGGAGTATCTAGTGCAAAATCACCAGAGCTAGATCTTCTGTTATTACATTTGCGGCAGCTTTCAACGCTTAAGTTCCCCATTAACAGCGCCAAATTTTCCGGGGTCATTACATCGATTCGCATCTCGTTGTCACAAACCACACTACAGAAGCTCCTGCCATTGAGCAAAGTTGTTGTGATTTTATCATTGCTCCGAGACTTCTTCTTACTCGGGCGTGGCGAGTTTGCCATCGCCATAATCACAGAGGCAGATGACAAAATCAGGTCCCGATGGAGACGATCTGATAATCTGGGTTTTGATAAGCGTGATGGCATAGGTAACATTGTCGTAAAAGATGGCGAGGTCCAAGCAGTTCTGTCTCGGACTTGGGCGGCTATGGGATCTCTCAAGGGCCAGTACGAGGATGAGCAAGACGATGATGAATTACTCGAACTTGCTAGAGACCTTGTTCAGCTGTCAATCACGAAGTCAAGCTCTTTGACACCATCCAAAAGACTGAAAGTAGCTTCTAACATTGACTCGACGCCTTTTAGGAATCTTCTCCTATCTGTGCCAGTAGCACTTTCTCTCCATATTCCTTCGCCTTTGGATCTTTTCCTTACACCGGCAGATGTCCAGATTTACTCGAGTGTCAACGCATATCTCCTGTCTATACACAGAGCACATCTACGTCTGACGGATCTCTGGAAAATTACGCCTCTACGTCGTGATCATCCCGCTCCACCGGGTCCTCCTCATGGTAGTTCGACTGCTGGTCGCAACAAAGTACAGACAATGCGAAGCCGTGGCAAAGAACGGTCTCAAGCTATGCGTCGCGTGTGGGCAACAAGCAGTGCAGCAGTTTTCTTCCTGGGGGAGACCGAAGCATACCTCCAAGGCGAAGTTGTAAAAGGCACATGGGATGGTTTCAAGAGCTGGTTAGCAGGCGAACCATCACGGCCCAACACAGCCAAAAACTCGGCAGGAGAAGATGATGATATTTGGTTACAAGCAGCGTGTGAACCGATCTCACAGCCAACGAGCAATTATACGCATGACCCACAGACACTTGCGGATGCCCATAGGAGGTATCTGACTGCATTGACTACAAGTCTTCTCTTGACAAATGCCTCTTTCACAGACCCACTTTATCACCTACTCCAACAGATTGACCACCTCGTAGCTCTCGTATATCGAATTCACTCAATCTGGCAATCGCTGGACTTGGAAGCCGATGAAGGCGTCGTCGATGCGTTTTCAGACTTCCATAAAGAGGAAGGCGATATTAAAGCGCAACTCGTCGCCGTCGCTAATCGCGTCAAAAATGGAATTGAAGAATTGGTGAAGAATCTACGAGATATTGATCACGATAAGGAAGGCTGGGATAGTGGATTTTCAGAGATTGCGCTCGGTGAGGATGGTGCATACATTCCAGCGAAGGTTGGAAGGGTGGACAGGCTGTTGATGAAGCTAGATTTCGGCGGATGGTTTGATGTTGGTAAGAAGGACGCGGGAGATCTGGGCTTCGGCGATGAAAGTGATTATGAGATATGACACAAGATGCAGTGCATATGATGATACCCTGGCGTTCGGAATGGGAAGGCGATGCAGAATCTTCACGTCTGATCTTGTCAATTTGTGGTCTGGGAATAGCATCATGATGCGTAAAAGTTGCATTCTGATGATCAACAATAATGATGTTCCACGCCACGCAAAGCAGAGACAAAGTCCACGAGGACTCATCAAGCCGTACTTAGGACCACGGTCATTAATCAGAATTTCTGACCCATCCTCCAAGCGTCATTAGCCCATCATAGCTGCGGTCCTTGCCCAGAATCTTCAACACCTCTTTGACAATTTGCTCGTACGTCATATTCGACTTGTACTGTTTGGATCTGCATCTCATGCAGTGCGTGGAAAGGAAGTGATCCTGGGTGTAGATTTCAACACAGTATAGACACAAGACTCTTTGGTTCTGATAAGCAATTGTTAGGCCGCGATAAAGGGGCTTTCTGTGTACCTGGGATACAATTTTGGCCAGAATTAGATTCCAGTCTAGGTTCCTCGCTCGTTTGGGCTTTGGCTTGCAGATATTATGAAGTGAAGTAGGGGCCTTGATGCTGGTTGGGGTGGTGTCTAGGCTCGGTCTTGGAATGGAAAATGCGAGAGTGGCTGTCGACGTTCTAATTCTGTTTCCTAGAGGTGGACTTTCAGGACTGATATAGCAGCTTTGATAGAGAAGATGGCGTGGATTGCAATATTGTGTCCTCGAGGTTTACAGAGATGCCGAGTTATCTGAAGAGTCATAGGAAGTCTTTCTTTCGTGGTCCACCCAATCTCTGCTGGCAGAAGCAATTGTGACTTCTATCGTAGCACCTGATGAATAGCGATGAGAGGATAGGAAGTCTTGTGGCTTATCGAATTAAGTTTCAAACGTCGTCACTCTTGGAAATGACCTCCATGAGGGCAGAGATGAGGTCCAAGCTGCGTTCTATGTTTGTTCATTTCATCCCCCAATAGCATTTCATCACATCGAACCTCAAAACGACTCCACTACAACCGTCTCCAAACATCCAACAGCCCTCCTCCCTTCCACAAGATCTAACCTCATCTCACGTCGTCTGATATTCCTCCCTCAGCACAAACCCATTCGAAAGCTCTATCTGACGCACCACCACTTGACTCCCTCGCGGTGCGTTGAAGAACTTCAACGCAGCTTCCGTTTCCAAGCTCAGCTTCGCACACGACGTGATATCTTCTTTCAGGTTTGATTTCGTCTCCATTCGGCATGGAGGACAGAATGATGTGCCTTTGCCGGCGACGCCGGAGCAGGTGGTACAACTGGTAGACCTGCGTGATAGGTTAGCGGGTTCAAATGGAAGGGAGATAGAGGACGAGGACATTGTGTAAGCTGTTTATGGTCTTCTGATGAGGTAGTGAGTTACTGCTAGATTGACGATTGCTCGGTTAGAGTGGGTGAGTATTGAGTCGCGAAGACATATCGATGTTGAGACCAGGTTATCAAGACCATATACCTCGAGCACTTCAGCCAGTCCGAAACTTTCGGAAGACGCAGAATCATCGAATCCTACCGAATAATCTCTCTCGTGGAGGAAGCTCATGGTAATTTGATCTGTCTCATCTTCTGTAAAACAGGCTCCTGGAAGGTTAACGATCACCACACGAGACATTCTTAAACCAGGATTCAGGAGCACGAAAAGGATACTGGCTTTGACGTCGATTTTGATTAATTTCACTGCCAAAACAATGCAAAATCAATGGGCTGCAGAACATGTTGATCGCGATCGGACATCTGTACCTTTGCTGACACTACGGAATTGGTTCTCGCTTACGAAATCAAACCAGTACCTTACTTGGTCAGGCTTCACGACAATATCGGCTGCTAGAAACCTGGTTAACTCTCACCTTCGTCAAGTGCAAATCAAGTGCATGCTCTAAGATATTGACATCCAAGCATTTGGAACATTACATCCCTTCCTAGGACGGCTTAATGATATATCTCGAACATTCGTCGCTTAGCTGCAGGTCAGACGTCTTCAATTTCTCCGCAGCACGATCAAAGCAAAAGATCTTGACAGGAGCAGCATACAATGTCCCTGATAATAATCATAGTACATTCTATATCACGATGCAAGATTCTTAGGTAATAATAGCTATCCTTTTCCCCTAAAAGCATTATTCAGAACCCGTCAAAGTCTTGTTATTGCGACAATGGAGGATAGTGCTGTGTAGTCCCGATGAAGATGATCATCCTCACATCATGGCTCTCTTGACTGAATGCTCTGGAAGATGATAGTGCCATAATTTTCCAGGAGAATCTTGCTGTGTGTCAGTTATTTGGTTAATGGCCTTGGAAGTCGCCTTTCGTAGACTAGACCAGTCCAGACCTACATGGGGAATAAATGTCACAAATGGTGACTTCTGTGCTATGCTTGTCTTTTGGTAGACTTTTACTTGACTCAGGTACATTTGCGTGGACCCAAAGGTTGAAAAGATGACAGGGAAATTCGGATCTAACGCCAAGTCGAATTGTTCATACTGAGAATGGCTTACTGCGGGTACAACACAGTTAGTTTATTATGCCCCGTACTATCAAATTTACCTGTGAGTTGGAGGACTTTCAGCCACACTTGTTTATTTTATAGTTCCCTTATCCACATATATGTAGCCAGATACACAGAGAAAGAATACTTTCGTCATCCACAAAGTTTCTTTCGCACCTGACTATTCAGACAACTATCCACACAGCAATCCCCCAAAATCCAACTCCTCACCGCTAAGCTCTCGAAACCTACCTCCCCGATATATCTTCCCTTCCCTTCAAACTCACCCTTCCTCTCCATCCCCCCATCTAAACCAACTGACTCAACCCTACCAGCGCCGGAATACCCCAAAGCGGCGTAACCGGCTCCATAATCCCCGCTCTGAAATAGCACCACCCGAAATAAACCTGTGCAACACAATAAAAGCTCGCAAAAGCCTTATCATAGATATCCACGATCCCGAACTGTGCCCATTTGATACAGAAGATCGCTGTTAATCACCAAACAAAGCAAAACAGAATTAGCGCTAAAGAATCCCTTTGCCATTTGATGAAATGTGGGAAAAGTTGGCATCACGTGATATATCAGGAGGTCGAAAATCGAGATCTCTCCCTGTCTCTGCTCCAGTGCGATTTGAAGGAAGGGGGGAGTGAAGTGAGGTAGGTATAGAAGGATGTGAAGGAGAAATAGAATTACATACAAAAAATCACAAACCCCTGATTGACCTCCAACCATCCGATCCTCGCCGAAATCGCGGCGTTCTTATCCTTCCCATTCCCCTTGCCATCCGCACCCGCACCTAGTTTCTTGAGTGCGGGAAACACGAGATCGTAGCCCATCTTCGTGTGCCCGAGCGCGGTTGTTGAACTTGCGAAGGCGGCGAGGTAGAGGAGGGTCTTTGAGAGCGTGGAGACGGGGAGAGAAGACATGGTGGAATGTGTTGCGAATGGGTTGTTACACAGAGGTGTTGGTTACGCGTTTGGGGGTGCTGAGGATAAGATGAGGGTTGTGCTTTGAGTTTTTCTTGAGTATTTTTTTCACCCAGGAATTTTGGATAAGACTTCAAACCCGTCGTCGAAGTAGACGTTTTAAAGGAGAGTAGACTGCTTATGCACGATATCTGGGAAGGACGTCGTTGAGATGGTTTGAAGCAGAATATATGTTAGATCTTGGCGAGTTGCTTCTCATTTGTGGATAAGCGTCAAGCGAGGAAAGCGGGGATATAATTTACCTACCTACCCAGGCCAAGTACTTCAGCTCAGGTCCATTTGTACGGACTCAATTTCTATCTCCACGTGGAAAGAGGAACGCCAATCCGGGGTAAAATGCAGGTGTGTGGACGTGAGCACGGCGAGATGCAAATTTACATTTCAGATTCAATTCCTGACTATCCATTACATTTCCACGTCTCCATTTCGCTAGTCCTAATCTTTTACTCGATTCATCAGAGGAGACAGATACAGATCGTACCTACGGTATCTATCGTTGAGCTAGCTACCATCTGGCACTCATTTCCAAAATCCTCCCCTTCTTACAAAGTCGAACCTACACTTTTGAAAGCTAAACAATAAATTTTGAGCGCTCCAGGCTAAACCAAACCATTTAATCGCCCATGAAACAAAATCATGCCATGCCAAACCAAACCAGATCAGTCACGCCTGCCCATCCACTTCCAGTCCCAGGCCCATTTTCAATCATAGGCCTTTCCCAGCCCCTGAAAGCAAATACCATCGCTAATTACCAGCCCTCTCGTATTCACCAACCCAATAACTAGTCCGACAAACGCCTCGCTTGCTCAACCAACCCTCATGATCGTCCCGTCCTCAAGGCAGAAAAAGCAGATGTGACGCCAGTTAATAACACCATCGCCATATTTCAGGCTCTCCATTCCACTCACAACCACGATAGCTCAGCACATTCATTCCAAACATCAATCAAATTGCCACCTCAAGAAGACCACGTCGAATTCGAATTCGCAAGAGGAATACTCCATGCCGCTTGGATATAATTCGGGTTCGTCCTTGGGTCCTGCGATCCCCACGTCTCAGCCGAGGCCTCCTGCGCGAAGTTGTCAAATCCAGTATTCATACGAATAGATTCCTGGTCACCGATCCACTTCTCGTACTGTGCATCAGTGTATGGCTGTTGCAGATTAGGCGGGGCCATAACGTGCTGTGCTACGGAAGGGTAGCCACCGACGTGCTGTGGTTGTGACTGGCCAGGGTGTTGAAATTGCTGGACATTGGCGTAGGGAGAATTGGTACTTGGAGTAGTTTCGCCGTTGCTAGGACTCATGAGACTGGGTGCAGTGGAAGACTGATTTGGTGACTGTTGGTAGGGTGGCATGCCGTATGGAGATGGGCCGTAGGGAGCAGGACCGTAGTTGTATTTTGGTCGCTCATCTACCTCGACTGGCGGACTTGTTGCATTGATAGGTGCCCATGATGTGGCTCCATTTTGTCGCTGGGGAGGAGCGCCCTCAATGCCTTGCATAGGCTCCCCGTTGCTTCCAGGCCCCACGATTTCATTCGTGCTTGCTCGTGAACGCGATTGGTCAAGAGCGTCCGAAGCATCAGAACCCATGGTTTGGTCTGCATCCTTCAGCTCGCCAAATTCCTTGAGAATGCGTTCGTACCTCTTGTACTCCTCTAAGCCACCCCCATCAAAAGGGGGCTTCTGTTTAAAACGACCATAGAAATTTGCCAGAACTTGGTGGAAGTAATTTTTCATCCTTAGAAGTGTCTTCAGGTAACCTCTAACCATCTTCAACCGAGGCGTCATATCACTAAGCATCCTTTTTGTCAGACCTGCAAGACCTGCTTCGTCATCTGCTGCATCCAAACCGGCTTCAGGGACCAAGTGATAGGCCATGTCCATCTGTGGGAAGTGGGCAGCATAGAGATAGACAAAAGCTGCCTGGTAAATGGCAAAGCCAATCAGAGGTGATTCTGGCAATGCGTTGTCTTCCTGGCACGTTTTGACGATATCAATAATGTCGCGAGCAGCTTTCATGATTCCTTCGGCACTTTCTTCCCAGAACCCAGGAGGAATCCGGTACTTGTCTTCTGGGAATGAAGGCTCGTCCAAGGGTCCGATTGGCTTTTCACATCGAATTGGAATGAAGGGGATATATTCTCGGTGCAACATGATGAGGCAAAGAGAATACAGGGTATGAAGGGAGGAGTAAGTAGTTGCATTACGTTTCTCGATGTGAGCTGAAAGATTTGCTTCTGTGTATGTGAGATTCGAAGGCAAAGCACCGCGGAAATCTTTCAACTGTTGACGTAGTTGGTAGAATTTGGTTCTTTCGTCCCAAGGAGGTCGTTTCTCAGCTCTCCTACCTCCAGCGTAGCTGTATTCAGACAGACGTCCAAAGATGTCGACCAATCGAACGTAACGACTGAGGACTCCATCATCATTGATACTGGACTCGTACTCAGAAGAGCTATCTTCAAGCCACTCCGAGTTCAGAAATCCAGTCTTGACATTTCGAACGAAGAGGAATTGGTCATCTGAGCAAGGAAGTTGAACGCGGAGCTTGTCAACGCTCATCATTGTTGGTCGATATTTTCCAGCTGCCAGCATGCGGTCCATAATGAAGCAACTCCAGACAGTTCGCCTCCGCACCTCTTTCTCAATGGCATCTTCCCGCTTAGAAGGGTTCCCAGTTTCTGGTTCGGAACCATTTGCTGCCTGTTGGTCAGGGTCATCCTCGTATGCCAATCCCATGGGAAATGCGAGTCTGATTGCAAGCCCAACGTAGAGCCAAGCACTCAGACCTCGGGTTTGGCCCCATTCGTATAGGCCAAGCATTAGCAATGCTTGGATATTTTCTAGTGATGGGTTTGTGAGGTTCCGGATTGTTGGTCCGAATGCAGCTGCCAGGAGGCTAGCATAATGCTCACTTACGGCAAGTGGATCTTCGCTGTTTGGCGAGAAATGAGCAACTAAACCAGGGTGGAATCGTGCAGTAAGTGCCAATACACCAAGCAGCAAAACTCTCCCATCCTCCAAGTCAGCTGTCGTTATTGAGGGATCCCTAGGGTAAGCGGCCTGGCGCATTCGGTTTCGAAAAGTAGGAGGGTGGAGGAAAGGCATCTCGGTGGAGAAGTGTAATTTGAAAATCTCATAGAGTTCGTCCCAAACCTTTTTCGAAAGAATTGTTGAGTCCAGAACATCTTCGACACTACGATTGCTGTTCCTTCGTCCAGTATCCTCGACTTTTCTGACTCGTTTCTTGCTCTCCCCTGCTTCTCCTTCCTGTTTTATACCTGTCGGCAACTCGACTCGTCTGGGAGCTGGTGCAGCTCCTGCTATGGGATATGTACAGTCTCGATTGCTTGAAGCACAAGCCTTGCATGTTGAGTTGACACCATTGTTTACACCTGAAGGGCAATTAGCATTCCTACTACAGCAACTCATTGGCCTCTTCCACTCATGGTCGAGGCAGATGTACTGCGTGAAGCTCCTCCACTCAACTAATGTCCATATATTGATCACCATATGGTCTCTCGAGATGGCTATAGAATACGCCTAACTTACATTTGACCTTACTCCTCCTACATCGAGCGCAAGCAATCGAACTCCTCACCATCTTCTGAGGTTTCTTATCCTCCTGCCCTCCTCTCATGACTCCACTACTTCCATTATCTGCGCCCTGTATGCCCGGGCTCGGATCCCCGGTCGAAGCAATGCTTGCGCGCTGTTGGGAAGGCGAGGCTATGTCAAGGTAAGGTTGCTGATCTGGGGTTGAGAAAGCTTCTGCGTGAGTGCGCTTTGGAGTAGAGGACGGCGATGCACCTGGGATAGAGTCTTCATGTGGTGCGGAGCTGGGCGACAAGATCGCAGCCAGGGAAAGTTGCGGGGAGGGAATCGTGGCGGTTTAGGGTCCTTTTGAGACCCGCGGACTGAGAGAGAGGGATATCTAGCAGACTGCTTGCTTGCTTGCTTGCTCTTTGCTTCTTGGGTGCGCGCGGAGAGAAAGTTGCCTATAAAAGAAGGATAGTCGCGGAGGGTTGCTGCAGCTTGCTGATGGTTATTCTGGGTTTCTTGCCAGCTCGTCTGCCACAGCGCGGTGAAGGACAGGATGTGCTTGGATTGTGTCACTTTCGGGATCGTCATACGTCAGGTGCTTCGCCGAAGTCAAGGTCTCCTCCAATTGTGATGCGCCGCTGTGTTTCTCCAAGGGTAGCGCAAACAGCAATTAGACGGCTGTTTGATTGTTTGGAGGTACAAAGTGACCTGTGGTTTGAAGGGGATTGGGAAAATGTTCGAGGTTAAGGAGGTTGGTGGATGTTTGTTCGGCGTGCAGAAAGTAGGTCGGTAAGCGGTCGCGATGCGATAATATTAGTTGTAGATAGATGCGCACAAGCTGGAGGCCGTAATTCCACACTTTGATGGGATGGTAGTGGGGAGAGATTGAATAGAAGGGGAGTTTTGGATGGGGATAGGACCGAAACTTTCAGGGACGATATTAAGGTTACCGAAGAAGTGCAACAAATACCTACAGACAGACCATGAATGGGACCAACGAGGTTGAGGTCGAGGTTGAAGTTGAAGTCGGAGATGAAGTCAAGTCAGTCAGTCAGTCGTGAGAGCTGCCTGTGCTGAGGGAAAGGGAAAGGGCTGGGCTGCGCCGGAATGGTCGTACAGGCTGCGGCACGGTCTCCCAGAGGGAGGGAGATGAACATTGGCAGGGCATCTAATAGGCTATAGCGGGCTGACAGGGCAGGAGCAGGGCAGGAGCAGGGCAGCTTCATCTCGCACTAAAATGGGAACCATCCGCTTCCGAGTCTTTGTAATATCTATCTATTCATCCCCCCATCTCTACGACTCGTGTTGACGTGCTGACGTGCTGACGAGGATCGACTATGAATACATCCCTCAAGTACATAAGTCCTACCATTCTGAACTCCCTGATCTGATAGCATTTGGTTTACATTGCCTTCTTCGCATAAAGCTATCTATCTATTGGTTTCCCTGTTTCGTTTCCGTGCTTCTACAACCATATATCCGCTCATTGCCAGCTCTTTAGAGTAAAACCAGACAGACCGTCGGCAGCGAGGGGAATTCGGTTCAGGCCTCCGAAGATCGTCTCCGACTAGGTATTGTACTGCTGATAGGTGGGACAAGCATCTCGGAGTAGGTACGTACCTACTAAGCACATTCCTTCCCCTCACCAGAAGGTACCCCTGGATACCCGACTTTCTAGGTGTTTTATTCCCACATGATTCAATGGTCAAGACTCTCGGCAGCTCTGTTTGCGAGTCGAGTTGAGGCGCTACATCGGATAGGGGATTTCACTTCCCTTTTCTCCTTCTGAGACAGCGAAAGCAGAGAAGTCGCCTAAGAAGCCTCCCTCCATTTACGACTCCCATGACGGTACTGGTCTAAGGCTAGGATAGGCTTCGGAGACATTCTACTTTTGTCGAGAGGACCTCTTCAATACCCTCATGCTCATGTCAACATTGTAAAGTAGGCACTCGGTGTCCCGGCCTCGGGCCCTTCGAGCTCATCCGGTTTTCTTTTATCCGGCTGGTGCGGTTACGGCTAATTCGGAAGGGAAAGTGGAGGGACCTAGAGTTGATGAAGAGGGGCCGATGGATGCCACCTTCGGCAGATCTACGAGTGAACTTGATCTCTTCCAGAGGGAAGTATCACGACCGGGGGGGAACATATCTCCTCCCTAGAGAATTTGAGCTTCTTGATTAAATCTCTTTAGGAATACCTGCAAGTCTCTGGAGGATCGGGGCATCTGTTGACTATCAAGTCATCAAAAGATGCGTAGGATAAAATCAAAGGTACTTTCCTACCTTAGTATCTTAATATCCAACCCCTAGCATCAGTCCTAGGCATTGAGCTCTAGATACGGTCCAGGTAACTCCACAACTAATCATCTCAATACGCACATAAAGTATCACATATCTACATAGACACGAGCATGACATGCGTAATCATCTAAAACCAAAGAATATCGTACCACAGAAAAGACGCCGAACTTGCTTACACCGAACCGTGCCTTGAACGGGCCTACTGCATTTTACATCACACGAGCGTGATGCGAAGAACCAGCACCCAGCGAATAAAAGGAAAATGTATTTTCTTTGCCTTCTAATTATCTGGTAAAAAGAGACCATGTTTTTTTACGATGAATGAAAGACAATATCTGATACCATTTCCCCGCTTTCTACTGCATGAAATCCTTGTACTTTCGTACAATAAATACTTTGATTCTTTGATTCGACTTTGAACACCACATTCTTGCATCAAAGAAATCTCATGTGGAACTTTGAGAAGAATCAGTGAGACAAAAATATACTTATATGCTAGTGACGTCGCTCCTATATAACTACAATCTCGTAAATCCTCTGCCATTGCGAAAGTCAAAACAAAGTTGAAATGTTACCTATAATTAGGTCCCGATGATTACAAGTCTTCGAGCATATCATGTATAAGTATCCCGGGAGCCGAGCCGGATGTCCCGGGCCAATTTGACTCGCTACCTCAATATCCACAATCCCGACGTCCTCCCGTATGACGATGTACCTACCTTGAATAATGCTTCATCCCACCCCGTTCATGAGGCACGTTTAAATTCGTCTGGAAACGTTGAGGAATTACCTTTCCTTAAGAGAACGAGTATCGACAGCAAAAAATTGCAGCAGGTGGACTTTCTGGATAGATTCCATTCTCATCCAGTGAACCACTTTGAGCTGAGGCGCGCGACGGGAACCTAATTACAAAATCCTCTACCTGAGCAACTAGCACAGGAATTGCATGCATGACTTATACTTCTCTTACAGCGCGTTACGAAATCCCTAGGCTTACTAAGTATCTCCTTCTGTTTACTGAGAATAGCTGCTTCACCTGCCTTCTTTTATCTAAAGTGCGTCTGTATAACAAGAAACCGATTTCCGATCTCAATCGCCTGTATATCTTCATTGTCTTTTAGCGAAGGGTTCTTGGCTTCTAACGCTATAGAGAATGGGTATGATAACTCATACGAAAAGTCACATTCGTCGTTCTCGTGACAGGTGGAGGTAAAAAGCTTGACTAGCTATTATATCTTAACGCCACTGATTTGGCCAGAGAGGTCAAATTTACCATTTTCTGGGTTACCAAGTATTTTACAGTCGCCCTTTAATAGAAGCCAATTACGAGACATTCAGATACTTCGATTTTAGATCAACGACTGGTAAGAAAATCATCCTTTCATTAGTATACGGATCACTAGAGGTACGATTTCGAATATAGCGCGAAAGATTATCTAGTAGTACTAGATAAACTACGAATCGAGAGAAAGATATCCGCTATTTTGCAGCTAATTTTGGATATAATAATGGGCTTACGGCTTTCCATCATGACCTTCTCTTACTTTAGCTTCGTCACGGCTCGGGACTAGTGAAGAGACCGTGACGGATACCGGGCTTGAAGAGGTTTGCTTACAACGTACGCCTAATTACAGTATATCTTAATCCGAATAGCCTCAGGCTGCGAGATTAAGAGGATAGATTAAGTCAAGGACGGTAAGCCTCTTCTCAAAGCAGTCTATCTGGAGGATATTGCGACTAGTGCTGTAGCTAGGAGGACAAGTTGAGCTATCATGTAGCAGTAAAGGTAGAAAGAATAGGAAATTAGTGGACTAGAAGGAAAATATTCTACTCTACTGTTTTATGCAGCTTTCTAATAGCTTCTAAAGCGAATAACATAGTATCAAAATGATTTTAACTAAAGAGCGTGCTTACGTTGTATATCGGGTATGATATATTATTGACTAGAAGGTTGGAGGCTGACTTGGGTAAGCCTGAGTTCATCTTCGGAATAGGGTATGATATAGGATGAAATATTAAGGCTGCTATAGTAGTTACTAGATAGAAGAGGATTGAAAATTAACTAAGGTAAGTTTTCCGTAATCTAAAAATATCTGATCGTGATATTTTTATTATAACTATTCTAGATAGAGTAATATCCTCTAAAGATAGATAATTTCAAGGGATCTCTTATTATTAGTTATATAAGTAATAAATAGAATAGTAATATAATTCTTCTATACGATCTTTAGGGTTAATATTATTAATAGTCGAAATTAATTAGTAAGTTTAGTATTTTTTATTAGGGCTTTATCTAAAGACATAGAAGTTTCTCTTTCTTTTCCTTAACGAAATAATATAATAATATAATAATATAATAATATAATAATATAATAATATAATAATATAATAACTATTAGACCGCTACTTACTTTATAGACTAATATAATCTATTACCTACGACTTAATTAGATACTATTGCGTTCTTTCTATTAACTATATTCTAAACCTGTCTATCACGCGCTGCGTGTTAACTCCCCTCTATTTACGTATTGCGTGATAGATAAAATAATAAACATGAATTTCAACGAAGAAAAAGGACTCGATCCTCAGATCAAGTCAAATGAACCAGCTGAGCGTGGCGTTCTCGTACTGGGCTTGCCATCGAGAGAATCAATAATTGCAGCATTCACTGGTCAGGTCAAGGCCATCGCCGACGCGTTTCGAGTCGCTCCAAAGCTAATGACTTTCCAGAAGTTCCCCAAGCTACCAATAGAGTTACGAACCATGTTCTGGGACATCCTTTGCAGGCAAATCCGACTCATGCAACTTAATCAGCGCTCTCACTCGTCTTACGACGTGCATAGCCAGGCCATGACCACCGAAAGAAACCATGGCATGATTGAATTTACCCGCAATTCGCGTGCTCCATCTGTGGTCTTCCAGATTTGCCAGGAGTCCAGAGCTAAGGCTCTTCATGTATACACCTTGTTTCAGACAGCTGGCCTATCTTGTTACATCAGCCAAAGTAGTGATATCATTTATGTTGGAGGTAAGGACGCATGCATTCGAACACTGGCTAGCTCTGCCTCCATGAACTTCCACGTTACTGGCATGGCAATTGATCTCGAACTTCCGCAGTCAAGAAGATGCCTGCACGATGACATGAGAGATTCATCAAGTTTCCATCGGGTTGATAACGGCATTCTACCGCTGCAGCTACTCCATGGTGTCAGAGCAATTGCGCACGAATGGTCTGGCTTCCCCGGACTGCTGGAGGTCACATTCCTCGTCGGAACGAATAACTTTCAAAGTGCAACTCTCTACATTGAACCAGTTGACGCGACGGTAGGTTTGCTTGAAACTACGAGTGCTGATTTTACCGCGAAGCAGTTATGGGCCAAGACTCGCTTTGATATCGAGCTTGAACGCATCAAGGAAGGCGGCACGATCACTGGCCTCGAGAATCCTACGCATTTGAACGCGAATACAGTGGAAGGTGGCGGTTTGGAGGTTTCTGAGAGTCGCAATCGCTGGACTGTGGGCAATATGCCAACGTTCAAGTATATGAAGCTGCACCGTAGGGCAGCCTGGATCAACCCCGATTTTTTCTCGACATACTATGCCCGAAGCTGAAATTCTACCCACGAGAAGAAGGAGACAATTGCGAGACGGCATCAAATTGAGCAAGCTAAGGCTTGGTCCACTATCCAGGAAGATCTTCTTGGAACGTTGTTCCATGATGATACCAAGGTCAACGTTGGCTAGCCTCAGAGGTTTGTTCGTCGAAACTGGTTCAAAGGAAACAGCGCCTGCTTGTGAGAAAGGCAAAGTCATGGTCTGTGAATCTGGGCAAGGAAATCCAAGTTATTATCCGCGGAGGGGGGTGTTTTTTCTCCAAATCGTATGTATATATATATATGTATACTAATGGTGCACCTAGCTGCTAACATAAGTATCAAAGGACCGGTAGCAACACTGTTTGCACAGCTATATATGACGATGAATTTAGGCCAAACGAGACGAGCAAAGAGTTTCCGTTCGCTGATAGACCAGAAGAACGGTAATCAAAATCGAACAAGTACTGAGTTCTATGACAAGGACGATACACGCGAACTCTGGGTCTGAATAAACCAGATAGATACAGCCGTCGGATTGAGAAAGTCCTTTATTCATGTCAAACTATACATTTGTTCAGATTGTAGCGGGTCATCGAAAATATCAAGGTTTGGTCCGGCGGAATTCACTTTCGAAGCTGACATGAGCTGAGCAGGTCGTTCCCAGAAAAGGTATCAAACTGCCCATATACGCCATAGTTCGAAATGTAAGATGACTCTCGAGGCGCCTATATGTTATAGACATTCGACAAATATAACAATTGAGAAGACGGAATGTGCTTGGAAGATCCAGCATGCTACAGGGAAACTGTGAAGTGTTGTTTCGTTGATTCAACGCGACAAATATTTGGGCAGGCATCGCATCCGAGATATATGCTCCTTGAACATGCGGAGTAAAATGTAATGATAGCTGTTTCATTTTGCTCCGGAAATGTTTGGACGACATGCCACATATTGTTCTATAAGAGGGGGATCATCGCAAGTTTGAAGGGAAAAGAGACGGACAAGGGTAGCAGGTTGTTTCGAGTCTATAGTAATATTTATATATCTAAAATGAAAACGTTTTCTCACATAAACCCTTCTCAATCCGTAAAAAGACGAGAAATAGAAGTATATGCTACAGAGAGCTGATTCGGTGTATTCAGATATGAGGTTTCGGTAATATAATTTTCTTCGACTGCGCCTCCCCAGCTTTACAACCAATTTCCGGAACACAAGATACTTAAAACCAAGAATCCCTCCACAAACTCTAAAGATAAATCGACCAGACTTTTGAAAATGCATAGATATCACACGCGAAAACTAGGACGAAGGACTATCCAAAGGTGACCGCCACTCAGAAGATTGCGAGGATCGAGAACGGTGGCGCGGAAATCTGCACATTATCGTTGCCAATTAAGACTAGCTAATAGTAGTGTTGCTTTTCAAAGGACTGTTGTGTTTTATTCGCATCTAAGCCAAATTCGCAGCAGTGTATCTAAATAATTTTCTGAATCGACCTTCTTCTTCAGCGCCCCGAGTCTCTCAAAGTTCCCCTTGCCGGAAAAGTCCTCGACACTGAGCCCTGCCTTGAAAATAGCAACATAATTTGCCATTACCAAAACTGTTGCTGTAAGTCCAAGTGTATTTGTTCCGTCCATTGTCTCGCCTATTCAGCCATGCTTGGGTCCAGAACTGGCGAGAGCATATGAATGAAGACACTAGGTTCTCTAAGTCGGTATGAAGAATCTTGATGAGGTTTGCTAGGCTCCCCACTAACCAAGAAAGAAGCAAGAAGGTGGCAAAAGTTCAACCCGTCCGCAATATGCTCTGCAGCAGATCAAAATGTATTCACGGCAGCAGGTATCATCTTGCTGAGGAAGAATGATCGGGAATGACTGTATATTGGGGGGGGAAGCATTGGAGCCATCGAATTAGTAGTGCATTGAGGAGCCCAAATGAGCTCTTGAACAATGGCAATGTACACCAGACGAGGTAAAATTCTGGCAGCCCGGAGTGTCTGGAACCTCTCGTAACATTCCACAGATCATGATTGGATGATCTTCAGTCTCTTATTATTCCCTTAAACATTTCGCGTAATAGACAACAATCTTCGGGCTATTTGCAAAGCGTTCCCAGGGTGGTCAAATTTGTCCGACACCGAATGTATCTATCACTCCAATGAAGTACTGCCCATACCTACTCTTCCTACTCATCTGTTGAACTTTGTTTTTCTTAGACGATTCAGCCTACATTAGGTAAAGTATGATAATCCGACAGATCCAGCTCTAGTAACCCGAGGCTGACGCTGATGTTTATCGCATAGACGAGATCAACTGTGAAGCCGAGGTGAGATACAATACAAGGAAGTGTCCGTCTTGCAGAAGAGGCGGCATCTAGACCAACTTAAATTGGCTTACAGACGGGAGCAAACGGGACTTGTCCAAAGGCAATATGAATTATCGACCTAAGTCAGTCGGTATTGGTACAAGTGAGCCGAATATAGGTCAGCATATCATCAACGCAAACACACCAAGCTTGAAGTATTTCCTACAGCATTAAAAACTAACCCTCTGTCCCACGAGTATGGTAGATAGGCGCACATGTCTCAATAACATCACCATCCGTCATATTCCCCGTACAATTCGACAAGGTACCTACGAAACATCCCCTCAGCGTGGTGAATTTCAATTAAGCCGATGTACTCGGCCCGATAGAGCTGCGTTATCTATGGAAGCGATAACACTCCAATTGCATGGCTAGCCGTTGAAAGACTCGTTAATAGCTGGTTTGATGATTGACTCGAGGAACAAAGTGATCGCATTGCCAACTCTCCAGCAGCGATCGTCAAATATGCTATTATTTCTACTTTATTGGACCTGGATATCGCCTTTTTCTGTGAGGCTGCAACATTGGGTCTCGTTGGTTTTCTTAGATGTGCATGTTGCAGCGCTAGAGATCCGCTCGGGTCGTCCGGAAGAGAAGTACGCGGGTTGCTGATCCCATATAAATATAGTACAATTTTTGATGATTGGAATTGGCCTTCAACCGTTGCAATCGAAAGTAGAGCAGAAACCACATTCACAAAACTGTTAATCTTCATTGTGTCGATAGCGGCGAAAAATGATCTCTGATAAATCGATGCTGTTGTTTTTGTTTAGTTTTAGGCGAGAGGTGGCAGATGGGAATTCGACTTGCTAATAAAACGTTCGAATACACACTGCAAGCTATGCAAAAGGACAACGACCTTTGTATTTAGCTAGTAGATTTCTCATATTACATAGTTATATATGTAGCCAACAGATTCTTGACATGATCTGGAAACATACATTGGCAGCGGCGCATTCAATGGCAGGCAAGGAGTCACCAACGTCTTTAGTTGAAGATCAGCCTAGCCAAGCTGATAGGGCAGTGCTTACGGCACCAGAATGGAGTTCGTGAAGTTCGTAGACCACTAAGCTCTCAAAGAGATTTTAAGTTCCTTTTGGTCGCCCACTCTTGTCACTCTCGTGCAATTTTGTGTCCCAAAGGATTGGAAGATGACGGGGGCCAGGATGACAGCCACTCTCGGAAGGGGATTCGCTTAAATTCAAGGGGGTACCACAGGAACAACATTTACGTGATGTTCTAATTGGCTGTAACCACTATTGTTAATACGCATAGAAAAATTGACGGGGGAGGAGTTCCGTAGACTTTCAAATGCTGTTCTTCCGTATCATGCTTCATACAAGATCTGTACATAACCCTCTACCGTTTATTCACCTGTGATCATGGAGCTGTGCGGCACAGCAGTCAGTTCCCGAAATTTTTTGGACTGTCGCTCTATTTAGAAGTATCTATCTTATATATAACATCTGGTCGACACTGAGCTGAGTGATAACAACATGTCGAGTTCAGATAAGACTAATAGTCCCTCACATATAACGACCTCTTGGGAAACAGCTGTCTACTTGCCTACGCAGAGATCTGCTGTAACGCACCATCGAATCATGAATCCTGGTGTCAAACTAAGCTGCAATAATTGGAGAGTCTTGGTATAGGAGGAAGCGTATTGTCGCTTATTCTGATCTCCAAGGTTTCCGCGAAACTCAGCCGTCTTGGCTCCCCAGCCTCCTCTGCTCATGAGCTGCCCCTCGCCATCATCATCCACCCCAAGTCCTGCCATTAACGATTACATTACAAAAAGGCTGGAATCGGATGCATTGGCCAATTAAGTGAGCATTGGAATACATCTCCTCCGTTCCATGTGACGTCCGAGCACAGCGTGGGCTCAGCAACCGATCGGAAATGTCGGTAAAATTGTCGGAAATCTTCCCAAACTGCGATTCGGTATTGTGAAGTTTCCAATAGTGGAAGTTCGGAAGGTGACACCAAAAATTCTTGACCACACGACTAATGTCAAGTCCATGGGTAGATTCCCTTCTTAGTCAAAGATCTGGGTGTCAGGACACCAAAGGTGGGATCAGAGACGTTAGCAAGATACGGACAGAGGAGGCGTTAGTCGGATAGGATGATTGTCCTCTCAGATTTTGTTTAAAAGCAAAGAGTGCCTTGATGACCTAGCGGTTGATGGAGTACTTCACAAGGCATTCCTTTTACACACCTCCCATCATGCTTTCCCTCAAGAAAAACATTCAGCTGGCTTCATACTTTATAATTCCAGCATTTTGTCACTCAAACCACTCAAACTATGTCGATACCCTGCCTAAACATGCCCGAGGTCTGTTCACGGAATCAATGGATTGGTTAGATGGGTACTATGATCCTTCGGCCGGCTATCTTTTTGACATTGGTGGTGCTTCGGCCCTGCGGCACGATACGAGAAGTTCTGCTTGGTATGCAATCGGTCTTTTGGCTCGAAATAAGGGCAAAGACGTCGAGTATGCTCTGGAAATCGTTACTAATATCATCGATGGCCAATTCAAAGACCCCGAGGACCAATGGTATGGAGACTATCAAAAAGAGCCAGAAGAACCAACTGTCGGCACATCATTTTACCCAGCCAAAATTTACAATTCTTGGGATCCAAACTGGCGAGGCTTCGTTGGAACAGCATTCATTGTTGGAATCGAGGAGTTTGGTCATCTGATCACGCCAAATGTCACCAGTTATCTCCTGGAGTCTCTTTACAATGCTACCAAGGGTGATGAGTATCGAGTTGGTGGTGTCGATGATGACAACCTGTATCCAGCCTATACAAATCCAGTAAGACAGCCTTTTCAATATCTGAATACGTCGTTTGCTAACAACTGGGCTGTCTATCATGCGTGCTTTCTGTGCAGGATGGACTGGGCGCCGTCTTAACGAGTCCAACATGACGATCTCTGGCGAGAAATACGCCAATGAAGTGCTTGATCTCTTCAATCGTGCAGACACACTATCTGAGTTCAACAGCGGGACGTATACTGGGGTATCCTTATGGGCTCTCAGTCTTTGGGCCAGATACCTTCCAGAGGATTCAGTGATGAAGCAAAATGGTGCTCGAGTAATGAGCAAGACATGGGATGCCATTGGTGAGCTGTGGCATCCCGATCTCAAGAACATCGCTGGGCCCTGGGATCGTTCGTACGGTTTCGATATGACTCGATATCTCAGCCTGATGGCATTGCATTTCTGGAGTATTATAGGCAAGGACAAGTCATCTTTGATCGAAAAGGTAAGCTCAATTCTCTTTTTACCTGGATTTTATTGATATTTTTGCTAGGTTCCTGCAACCTCGCACGTTGGAGATTTTGCTTGGGGTCCAATGTTCGCCATTCTCGCCGAATTTCAAAACTCTATAATCCCCACGGATGTGATTGAGAAACTCAGTAACTTTAGTGGAGAGCATACTTTTGTGTCGTCCACTTTCTCTCCTCCTTTTGATATCTACCCACGCAATATCACCGCTTGGTTAGCAGCCAATATTACTATCGGAGCTGAGACTTTCAACGAGATTGTCATCGGAGGGCCAGCGATTAACCCTAATACTTTCAACCCAGCTGTAATCCAATGGGAGACTGGAGACGGAATCGGGTTCATCAATGTAAGATATTCAGTCTGCATATCTTGTAGGTTTACTAACAAGAGTAGCTCCGATCCACCGAATCCTATATCACAGCTGTCGCTACTCCGTACACCCTAAATCTCACTTACCCTCTTGGAACAGCAGACTCCGTCTTCTCTTTTGTGGTCTCTCCCTTCAAAGGCAAGCAGGATGTTTCTAGCTGGCAGGATATTCAAGGTCTCTCTGTTCACGTGTCTGGGAATGTCAATACTTCGTATGCTGTTGGATGGGCCGGAAGCTACGGCGGTACATATACACCTATCAAGTAAGTCTCAAATTTGGTGTTGGAAGAAAGAGAATGGCTCGCTCATATGAACGTAGTGACTTCGAGTTCTGGAACTTCACGTACACGATGCCAGAGGGATTTGTGGGAACTCCTAGTCTGCTTCTTGAGCTTGAGCTGAAGTGATGATCATGATTACGAGTTATGAATAAACGAAGGTCAAAATGTCCCAAGGTTCCCAGACTACACTGACGTGTTCGAGGCTTTCTGAATACAAAACACTTCTCGTGAAGCAGGTCAAATTCAATGTACATCGAATCCAACACAATGAAAGGTGCAAATGTGGATGTACAGCTGACTCCTATTCATCTTGAAAGTGATATACTGCAGGGTTTGCCCATCTGGCCATATCGCACACAAAGCAACATCAATCCTCATTATCAACACTTAAAAGACCTTGGTACCGTCAGCTCATCCTAGAACTAGCTATCGTACCATTCCGAAGAAGCAACCGATGTCAGGAAACAAGAAAACAAGATACTTCATCCCATCAACGTGGAATCATAAAGCTTCAATAGAAAGAAAGAAATTGACAAATATCCAGCTGCAAGCCCTAGCTACACCCATCTTCCAAGCCTTTCAAACAGATTCTGCGAAGTCAAGGTCTATTCGCTAGCTTCTTAAGCAAACAGTCTTGATAATCCATGATTTGGGAAATCGAGTGAGGATGCTTGTTCTTCGCATGGTTCAGGAGATTCGCCCTTCCAGAATACCCTTGTTTTCCTTTCCTCCGACACTCAGAATCTGAACAATTGAACAGACTTTCTTTATGGTGGAGTTTCAAGTGCCGTATATACTCTCGCGATGTTGAAAATACTCGCTCACGAGCCTGGCTGGCCTTGGAGAATTGGCAATCTTTGTGCGGACAAAATTCGGGCACTAGATCCTTTGGGCCTTTGAGATGCACAACTCCTAAATGCTGACTTAGGTGGTATTTCCGCTTGAACCCTTTTGCAAGATCGTTTCTTTTGCAACCATAGATTGGGCAAGCTATACACGAATCTGCAGTAACCAGGCTCTTCGGTTGAGGGATTGGTGCTGGCCAGAACCAGAGCCCTTCATCCGCGAGAGGGGTAAATGAATCTTGAGACGACCCATATGATGTACAATCTGGTATCGCGTGGTCGGCTACAAATATGTCCTGGCCGGTCCAGGTGATTCCAGAGCAGGGCATGGATTGTTCGTCGAAGCTTAGTGGCGGGAAGTTCCAAGGCCTCTCAAAGGGTGAAGCATAGAAAGCAGATCCTGAACAGACCGAGCTGAAACCCGCAGTCAGGCTTTTGAATGGAGGTGATGGCATAGCTCCTGTGTATACGAGGCCCTCGGCAGAATTCCAAGATTGATCCTGTGAAAAAGATGGTAGTGCGTCAGAAAGTTGTGGGGGAATGAGAAGTCCACGACAATCTTCTGTGCCCATACCGAAGTTTGAAAAGGGTTGATGCGATAAGCTCCCATCACAGTCAGGTAGGGACGCCACGCTCGTCGGGCTAGACGTGGAGGAGAAGGAGACTGTAGCTTCGTCCAAAGCCTGTAATGCACTTATTGCGGAGCTGGCTGGAATGAATAGACCTGCACTGTCTGATATTTTGTGAGCACATTTGTTGAATTATATAGGACTACTGACCTGGATTCTTTGCTTCTGCCGGTTGTACATCGCAGCTCACGTACGCATCTAGATCTGATGCGTTGTATTTCAATGCTGCAAAAGAAAATCCCAGAGTCTGTGGTTGTGCCAGTAGTAGATTCTTCGGCTGGAACGAGCTCGTCTCGTTACCCAAATTTCCATCTCGGTCTATTGCGATGTTCATTTCGGCGAGCGTGTTCCTCACACTGCACGGATCATTCTCAGGTGTAGATAGCATTTTGAGTAGCTCAATACTTTTGGTGGTCGCTTATTGTGCATTCAGGAGAAGGTGAAGTGGTCAGAGGATATATGTACAGTACTCAGCTGAGTCTGATCGAGAAACCTGGCAAGGCCGAGGTCTCAGCCCTGCAGATAGGCTACCCATGGGAGAGAAATCGATGTAATACCAGCCGCCCGTAAGACGTTCGCAGGCAATTTCCAAGGCTATTCAAGGGCGCATTTGCCCTACTACTTTCACCTAGGTTAAATGTCCATAATAGCTTCCATTTTCCCCCTAAATATAAAGATATCCATATCCATATCCATATCCATCATTATTTTTCTTCACTCGAGGGACTCCAATTTCTTCGTTTCTTGCCAATCTTCTCTCGTTGAAAATTCCACTCTCCTCTCCTCTCCTCTCCTCTCCTCGCTGCCTCGCCGCAACTCAACTCGCAGGTGGATTTCTGCAGCGAGGCACCCCCAGCTCTCACTAGTGGTATGCCAAGACTTTCCGGATCTCGCTTACCACACAAGGCTCTCTTCAACGTCTGAGCAATAATGACTTACTACCTCCCAAGCCGATGTCACTTTTCGAATGAGCGCCATTTAGCAAGCACGAATACGGCTGATGGCAACGTTACCACACTCTTGTATGTGACTTCATTCCCGACATCAACCCGGCTGAGAGCGGTTACGACTATACCTTGACCCCCTCTTCAGATCACTCTCTATGGAGACGGCACAACAGATGTTGAACTGCGATACTCAGCCCCGCAGAATACTTGTTGGTGCCCGAACTTCGATCCTACTACTATCCTTTGGTCGTCTGACACCAAAGCCTGCCCTTGACGTTGTATCGAGCGCGGCCAAGACTTCCACCAAGTTCGCTTGGAGGTATGCTCAGCCAGGCAGGGACTCAGCATATCGCCAACTCCTGAATGTGTAAGTGGATACATGACTTCGTCCTTGCTGCTCCTCCTTCACTGCCACTTTCTTGGCTACTCATTCTTCCTTTTCATTCGGAGAACTGGATACATCCTAGGCGCAAAGTTTCTGTCCAGGCTCTTCTGGGAGCTCGCCGACCTGCAAGAGCAGGAGTACGGCTACATTTCTCATAATCAGCCTCTTTCACTGGGTATTTCGAAAGATCTCGGTAAGCTCCATGCTGATGTGAGTTGCAATCCAATTTAACAACTTGTTTTTGCCCTGATATTCATACCCCTGAATGGGTCAAACGGTCCACCAACTCGAATCATTGATTGTCACCCTCCACGGCAGGTCTTTACATCTTCATGCCACTAGGTACTGAATCAATGGATCATCAAATAGATGATATTGTGTTCATCGAGTCCTCCACTATCCCGTCTCTCATCTGCAGTCACTGCTAACTTTGTCCCCAGAAATGCCCTGATGAATCTGCCATGCTCGTATTGGGAGCAGCGACATGGTCAAGGAGGCTGAGTTATGATCTTGCACCGGGATGCAGAGGCCCTGGCGAATCATGAGGTGGTGAGAGATTTGTCGGATCAGGAGAACAATCGGACCATTATACGACGACTTCCACCCGCAGCTAAAATACCTTGTCCAGCAGTTAGTGTATCACACGACTACTAGTATACTTCATCGATAATATCATCATATCGATTTCTTGTGCCGTTTTAATCCTCGCGATTCACTCCTGGACGGCTGAGTCGAGATGCAGCAGAGCTCGGGCACCACTTGCCAAACATTATGGTCTCCAGACCCGTGCAGTTCCATAGCCCGAAAAGTTCCGTCTGATCAATTCGCCTCACACGATTCACTATGGATTCAGCTCTCCGCCTGTGCCACAAAGATAGATCTTAGCATCTAGTGACGTTTGCCTATATCATAGGAACAGGACAAAGCTCCACATACAATCCTCCATTTTCGCCTGCGTTCTTAAGCGCCTGCATTGCATCCTATCTCTGCTTAAGCGAATCTGACCTAACTAGACTGAGCGGTGAGCATCGTGAAGGTACGTTTTGTAGCTGCAAATACCAAATTTTGGGTTAGCGCCGCTCACTCGCTTAGTAGTTGTTTTAAGATAATCGTAGGAGTAGGTAGCATGGACACTTTTTCTCCTGTTATTTTTTCTTCTCTTGCTTGCAAATATTTGATTACAACATCACATCTTTTCCATTCTACTTGATCACGAAAGCCCACACAAGGCATTACACTACGTCGATAAATTCACGATATTGTTCTTCAAAGCTTACAGTCTCAGCTTCCCATCCAATTTACATTACTGTTCACCCCAACCTCAGTCCTCTATCTCACTTATTGTGGCAGCTAAGGAGACCGTAGTATCCGAGGTAAGGAGAGCAACATCTCGACCAAATCCTTACATTAACGTATATTGTTTTCTTCTTTACTGACATGTCATGGCCTCAGGTGATGAGCAATGCGCAACAAAGAGTCGCAACTGAGATTGCTGCTGTTAAAGAGACCACGACGGAAACTGCTGGTACGCTGACTTCGGCTTGCTCTCTTGTCTGTAGTGTGGATGTTGTGCTGACTTCTGAATCATCATAGGGACTCGTACCCTGCAGCAACCAGAGCCAGCGTATGCAACTCCTGGAGATCGAGATTCCGAATCATCCCACCATCAGCCTACCTTCAACGAGCGTCGCTCAACTACCAACAACCATCGCTCGGGCCCAATCGTTGATGAAATTCCCGCATCTGACAGCAAATTTTTGGGGAGCGAGATTCTATGGGCAGCGACATGCATCTCTCTCTGCTTGGTGTCTTCAACGGTCATCGCATTCTTCTATACGGAAAATTTTGCTTGGGTGTTGGCCTCGTCTACAGTCTTGCGCGTTGTTTCCCTCTTTGCCGGAATGGCTCCAGTTCTCTTATACCAGAGTATCTTTCGCATTCAAGGTCGACTCGCCTTTGTCCTCTTCTGCCTCTCGAGTCTGGCCTCGGTTTTCATTGCATGGTCGATCTGGCTTGCCCACGTGTCCAAATGGTCGAAGGTCTTTCTTACTATCTCGGATGTCTTCATGGTAATCGCGACCGTCCAAATGTCATTGTCGGGCGTTGGCTCTCACCCCAACCGCGAGGAGGGTACAGAGATGACTACAAACGTGCACTAGGCACTGGTCATGGAAGAAGAGCGAGGGTTGATAGGCTCTCGTGAAATCGACTGCCAGTGCGGGGAGGATGTCTCGTTGTAGTGCTTCTTCTGTTACTTATAAGGTTTCCATGCACGGCTTTGCTACGTTGAGGCAAGCGGGACGGATGTGATATTATTTTGCGGGATCATTGGAGCACATATATTTCTGAGGAATGTCAAGGCAGAGGGCCTTGAGCGAGGTGTAATGCAATCGTAGAGTGCCGATGCCATAAATTCAATTTGTATTGCTGAGCTCTGATTCCACTTTCCCTTTGCCGGTTTTGATAAAGTCAGATAGTGAATAACAGGTAAGATGGAGATTTAGTGTCTCTTTCCTGTTAGGAAGCTTCCCGCACGCCATGTTGGCGAATAGACTCGGCCTCTCATCCTTCCTTGGCTTGCTTTCTTCCAATGTCAGAGCACCATAAAAATGTTCACAGTAGTATTTAACTGTTCTTCGTCCTTATTCTACAGCCTCCCTGTTTTGCGAAAGTTGTTCCGCTTTCCAACTCCATTTCAAGATATATAATTCATTCCAGCTAAATTTACTCAATACCAAACTCATAGATTTAATACGCTTCCAGTCTGCTTTTACATTGAGAACGACATGCCATAACCCTATAAACAAAGCCTGAAGTTCAGAACTCTCACGAGCTCACCAGCCAGGTCGCTTCGGTACTACGCAGTGGGTCTACCGATTCCTAGTCCAAACAAGCAAGTGCTGAATCGCCGAACCAATCATTTTACACTGGATGAGAAGATGGGATCAAAAAAAGGCAGACCAACATGTAGAGAAAGACGTACCGAGCGGGGGGAGGCGGGATTGGTGAGGTTCGCAACCAAAGGGCTTCGTGGCGTCTATTTACCCAGAACACAACAGTAGCGCAATCATTGACAGCACCGCACATGACCAACCTCCAAATGTATCAAAAAAAGACAGAACTAACTATCAAAATCCTGGTCACAGTCGACCATGCTCCGAATGTCTGCTCGAGCGGAATCGCACAAGGAGACCGGACTGTGAGCGGTCGCCGGTTGAGAGTAATAGAGGCCTGTATCCAGGCTCATCTCGCCTTTGGAACCGTTGTTGCGTAGGTACATACAGAAAATGATAGGCGGACAACTCGTGCCGATCAGCCACGTTGTTTCATGAGGATATCTACAGTAGACTCCTAGAACAGGCGGGGCATCCGTGATAGACATGATTTCCAACCTATCGTGCTCCTGATGACAAGCGATCCCGGATTTCCCCGTCAGTCAGTCAGGCAGGCAGTCAGTCAGTCAGTCATGGAGGATGTCGGCACTCCAGCGAAGTGCTCATGCCCCATAATACAGACAGAATACTTGATGAGGCAGTGTTCGGCCGTACAACAAATACGGTTGCCATGTACTACAGTACCTACTTCAAGAAGTTCTAGAAAGACGCTAGAAGGTCCGGTCCCTGCTTCTGGTAAGCTTGGGCTTTGAGACCAGACTGTGATGTCACTGGATTTGCACCTAGCTAGTAGCGCACAGACCTCTCTCTTCTATAGATTACTCTTAAGGTTTCCAAACCTTCTAAGAAAGATAACTACGCTTTTCTAGAGCTTATGTTCGCACGCCTTTTCTAGTGACTACCGCAGGGAGAGATCAAGCTGCATCTCTCTCTTCTAGTAATTCTTTTGTACTTTAATTTCTTCTCTAAAAGAAACTACTGAGTATAGTAATAGTACTAATAGCGCCCGCTACCCTATAGCGCTTACGGTATTAAGATCGCCTTAAATTTTCGGTTAGAGGCTCTTAGTAAACCTCAGATATCGACGATTTATCTACGAAGAATCCTATAATATTAGAAAGCCTCAGATTATAAGGATATATACTCTCCTAGCTATATGTAGCTATTTGCACTAAGTACTTATCGTACACTTTCACTTGTTATACACGGTCACGTTATGTTTGATCATCTGTATAGCCTAGTGTATACTCATATAATCTCCTTATATATTTAAAGTAAGCTTTCTCTCTTCCTTCTAAAGGGATAACGCTCCTTATAATTAATACTTAGAGACTACTTCAATCCTCTATCTCCTAATACCTTAAAGTAATCTCTTACTACTAATAAAGCTTACTTTACTTTTATACTATAGTTAAGAGCTATATATTAATATATCGCTTTTAAAGCTACCTATTATATATATAGAAGTAAAGCTTTATTCTAGCTTTCGATCACTTGAGTTACTTATTCAGGCCTTTTATAATATATTAATCAAAGTTCTATAAAGCTTATATTAGCTTTTCAACTAATTAAACTATATCTTTTAATAATCCTTCTAACGATTTACTTAATCTAAGTAATAAGATAGTCTATAAAAAGCTAGAGTAATAGCTAGATTAGATCTCTTACGTTTAATTTATAGCTAGAATGATCGAGGTATAGTAATATATAGACCTAGATCTATTAGACTAGGTTTCCCTAGCTGAGCTTCTTCAGATCCGACTACGATAGCTATAAGAGATCGCAGATAGCGAGAATTAAAGCTCTAAAGTAGATTATAGTATAGAAATAAAAGCTTAGAAGCTTGAATTAGTTTAATAAGCTAAGGAGTAGATCTCCGAACTAACTAGAAGCACTCGAGACACGAGTCAGGTGCTCGATCTAACTTTAGTACGCCCTATTCTAGCTAAACCTAAGAAACTTACTATAGTTACTATAGTATCTCGGAAAGCTAAAGCAGAGATCGAAAATAAGTAATTTACACTTGATCTCGCTACTAATAGCTAAAAAGCTATTATTTACGCTAAAATCTACATATAAGTAGAAAAGACTATATTACTAATCTATTTAGCTCTTACGATTAAGGGATTACTAGCTGAAAAGAGAGTAAACCTTTAATACCTTTTAAGAGCTTTAAGATAAGAACTCTATTAAACTAATACGATTATTTAATCTAACGTACGGAAAGCTTATAAGCTTTATCTTACTATAGGGGTATCCGCTAGAAGTAAAGGAAAAAGTAGTAATTTAAACCCTTAAGCTTAGATTATTAAACTTTAAGCTCTAATTAGAGACTATATACTTTATAAGGTCCCGGACGTCGAAGGATCCCTTAGAATTATAGACTTCTTAAATATAATTAAATCTTTCGATTACTTCTAAGTAAATAACCTTTTGATTAAGTATTAAAGAGCTGAGCTATATAGAAGACTCTCGCTATATACTCTTAAGGAGATCGCTAAGGAATTCTATATAAGTTAAGTTAATTATATATATTAGGAGTTTTAAAGTAGTATAGGAAAAGGTTAAAGTGTTTTCTTAACGCTTAGATCTCGAGTTAGTACTAATACTAGCTTACCTCACGCTACTACCGGTAGATTAGAACGTATTAAATACTCTTATCTGTGCGTAAAGGATAAAACTTACTTCTAGAAGCTAATAGACTATACTAAATTATAGCTTACTATATGCGGATAGGTCTATACTACTAGTAAAGATAGTAGTCTAATTATAGTTAGAGCTCAGGATCTTGAAGTAACTTTAGTAATATATAAATATTTTATCTCTAGTAAATAGAAAGATCTCTATACTAGCTTCGGAACAGATCGATCGATCTCTTAAGTAACTTATAATCTCCTTATTAAAATAGTAAGAGATTCTAAATATAAGTTAAGCTTTCTAGGGAATATTTCAGATAAGAATATAAAACGAGATAGAAAGAAAGTAGAACTAGTTATAGTACTTTTCTTAGATAATAATTAGGAGCTTATAGAATTACTAGGGATCTATCTAGTTAGGGGAGGAGCTTATCTTCTTTCTTAATCGACCCTTTTTGATAACTATAGATGTTGGATTTGTAACCAGTACCTTGGTCAGTTTTGCCTGCATCGGCATACACACCCT
>FJUX01000001.1:1142528-1154658 GCA_900074905.1 Rhynchosporium agropyri
AGACGGCTATAAGCTTAAGGGAGGAGAGAACTACACGGAATAGAGAGATAAGGTACTGAATATTACTAAAACTAATAGAATTAGCAAGTTTCTTAACGTTAAATCGCGTGACTACGTGCCTAAAGAGGTAGACGAATAGGACGACGAGGTCGATAATAAAGCCCTTAAGAAGTAGTAAGATTAGGAGTCTAGAGAGAGTCAAATGAAGCTAGTAATCACGTTGAATTATAAGGCCGGACTTCTCGCGTATATAACTAGTAAAACTACTGTATTAGATATGTGGGAGGCCTTATAGGCGCAGTACGAAGGAGGTGGTAATATACTAGTGTATAACGCTATATAAGATTACGTCAAGCTCTAGTATAACGATTTCAACTCCCTGGAGAAGTTTATTATCGCTTTTAAGCTCTTAATTATTAAATTAGAGACTTTAATGATAGCTCTACCTCCGGCATAGTATCTAATCATGTTTATTGCTATAGTTTCAGAGAAGTAGCTTATATAGGCTAAAAGATAACGTTCTCTCTTAAGAGTTTCTTCTAGTAATAACGTAGATACGACCGAGAAGGCTAAATCAGGAGTGACTCTAGTTAGTTTAATCGAAGATATTACTAATAAGGCGAGAGTGAGTGACTCTACTGGAAAGATAGTAGGATAAGCCTTATATAGTAATAAGTCTGCTCCTAATACTAAGAAAGGAGGTGGCGGAGGTGCGAAGCTGGCTAGTAAAGATCAAACTAGACCTCCTTGCAAGCACTGCAAATAGCTGTTACTAAAGCATACTCCAGAGAACTGTTTTATTATTAATAAGCAGAAGAAGAAGGAGTTTAAGAAGAAGTCTGGAAAGAAGTGGATCCCGCACGCCGAATAGCTAAAGAAGAAGAAGGGAGAGAGTAAGACTAATAAGACTAATAAGAAGAAGACTAGTAGTGGAAAGAAGAAGGAGAAGAATGACGATTCCGACGATAGTAGCATCTTCGGCATAGCCCTTTTACTATATTTCCCTACTATTACGGCTTCTACAGCTATATTCTCTCACCATAATAAGTCACGATAGCTCTTCGATACCGGTGCTACGGAGCATATATCTAACAACCTTTCTAAGTTTACCTTATATACGCTAAGAGACGATTTATAGTGTATACTCATAGTTAATAGGCCGTTACGCCCTACCGGGATTGGAAGTTGTACGATTAAGGCGCTAAAGACCGACGGTATAGTACGCACATTAGAGTGCTATAATATACTATATATCCCGCAGTCTCTAGTCTGCCTATACTCCGGTTCTAAATTGAATAAATTAGGAGGTTATTTACGCAGTTCTATTCTCTACACGTCTAAGGAGAAGGAGATCTATATAATTGACGAAGATCTATTCATTATTGAAGAGACCTCCGGCGTAGGGTACGCTAGCCTTCCGGGTTTGAGCTTACCTGTAGTAGTAGAGCAAGCTACAGTCGATATAGAGCTTTAGCACAGATGTATATATTACGCTAGCTTTGACGTAGTACGACGCACTTAATCTATAGTTACTAGTATGAAGTTTATAGAGCTTAAGACTRGTAGAACTCGCCTTTRCGYACYATRTGAGAAAGGCCGACCTATTCGGAAGGTTAATAAGGTGTCGGCACGTGCCCGACCTGCTAGATCAATAGATGAAATCCATATCGATATAGTATACCTTAAACCTAAGGGTCTGAATGGTTACTCTTATGCCTCTATCTTCTCATGCGCTTGTTCGACTGGAAAGTGGGCCTTTACCTACGCTAAGAAGTCGGATATATACTTAGCTAATCAAAAGCTAATCAAGTTAGCCGAAATATAGTATTACTGCAAAATTAAAGTGTGGAGATGTGACGGGGGTAAGGAGTACTCTCCCTCTCAGATGAAAGAGCTTACCGACTACCTTGGAATACTACTGGAGGAGTCTACTCCGTATACCCCAGAGTAAGATAGAAGAGCCGAACGCTCTATACGTACGATTATCGAGAAGGTATGTATAGTTATAGTAGATCAGAATATACCTGACTATATATAGCCGGAAATTCTACTCGCTTGTATATATATCGCTAACCTTACCTCTACCTCTAGAGTAGAAGGAAAGACTCCGTTTAAGTGCTTCTGGGACGATATTAAGCTAGAGGTGAACTATACTCCCTTTATTAAGTATCTCCGTGTATTGGGATATCCTATCTTCATACTAATTGATAAGGAGAAGAGAGTCCAGAGCTATAAGGTAGCTCCTAGAGCTGAAAAGGGTATTCTGGTAGGATTTGAAGGTCATAATATCTATAGATACCTAGTTAATAGAAAGGTGGTTCGTACCTCTTATCTATATTTTGATAAAGACGGTTTAGTTATAGAACCTCACGAAGAAGACGCTATAATAGTACCTTAAACTAGGGGTGAATCTATCGATAATTTGAGCTAAAATCAGGACGCTAAGGTTACTAGTACTACTCCTGATACAGGTATCATAAGCTAAGACGAGGATTCCGAAGTCGAAATCGATAGTACGGAAGATACCGAGTCTATAGTCACAGACGAAGTTCTAGTACTAGAAGTCGATATCCCGGAGCAAGTTACTATATAAAAGAAGCGTGGTAGGCCTCCTAGATCTAAGAACTATATGCCGGAGTATATTCCTAGGGCTATACGATCTGGCCGTAATAATCTGTCGCCTGAGGCAATACCGGAACTAAATAACAGCTACTCCTATGCAGTCTCTCTATTAGAAGAAGAGATAGAGAGTACTAGTTAGTATCGACTCGCCTTTCATACGGCTTAAGAAGAGTCTCTATTCTTAGATGATCTAACTACTTTGGATCAGGCTATAAAGAGAGCTGATTAGCCAGAATAGAAGAAGGCGATTATTAAGGAGTACTAATCTCTTGAGGAGAAGTCGACTTAGAAGACTATAAGTCGCTCTGATATGCTAAAAGGGTGCAGAGTACTAGGTTCTTATCTAGTTTTCAAGACTAAGAGAGATATGAACAGTAAAATCAACAAATATAAGGTCAGATTTATAGTCTAAGGTCATACGTAATAATTTGGTTACAATTACGATTAGAGGTATACCGGAGTCTGTAAATCTTCTACTTGGAAGATAGGCTTAGTAGTTACGGCGGAGTACGACTTAGAAGTCGAATAGTTTAATATAGTAACGGTATTCTTACATAGTGAAGCCGATACCTAGATATATATTAAATTACTACTATTTTATAGATAATATGGGCGTAGACTCACAGACGATAAATATATACTCTTACTAAAGGCTCTGTACGGTCTGAAGCAGTCTCCACGTCTCTAGCAAGAGATATTACATAAGGAATTCGGTATTATCGACTTTGTACCTTTATAAACTGATAATTGCGTATATATCAACTAAGAAATAAGAATAATTATTATTACTTACGTCGACGATTTTCTAGTTATCTTAAAGGCTAGAATAGCTCTTAAAGARCTTAAGAAGAAGATTCTYRCTATAWTCGATATTCTACTAGCTAGACTAGCTAAATACTTCCTTRGCGTCAGAATTATACGTGATAGAGAGAAGAAGACGATTTCTCTTTACTAAGATACGTATATCGACAAGATATTAGATCGATTTGGAATAACTAACTATAAGAGCGCTAATACGCCTTTTGCTACTAGTTCAGAGGTTTCCATAGTCAAATTCAAGGGAGTAGCTACTTCATAAGAAATCAAGCTATATTAATAGCTTTGCGGTAGTTTATAGTACCTAGCTTATACTCGCTAGGATATACTATACTACTGTGCTATATTATCATAATTTCTGATAAATCCATCACCTTAATACTTTGCGAGCGCTAAGAGAGTACTTACATACCTACAAGGTACGAAGTACTACGCTACGACTTACGGAGGAGACGTTACTAATARAGAGAAGATGAAATTGAGAGGTTTCTGTGACTCTGATTAGGCCGGTAACCGAATTAATAGAGTATTACATATAGGAGTTTGTTTCTTCCTTGCAGGAGGTGTTTTCTCAGCTATTTCAAAGCGAYAGACTACTGTAGCTCTTRCCTCTACGGAAGCAGAGTATATAGCTATATGCGCCTTTGCTAGAGAAGCTTCATGGATACGCTAAGTACTAAAGGAGTTAGGCTATAATAAGCCAGACTCAAGGAATGTGGAGATACTATGTGATAATCAAGGAGCTCTATCTCTATCAGAGAACCCTGAATTATACTAGCGTACTAAATACATCGATATCAAGTTTCATTACCTGCGCCAGGAGGTCGCCAGAGGTCATTTAGACCCTTGGTATATACTCTCAAAAGAGAACGCGGCAGACGGTTTCACTAAACTACTTGGCCTACAAGACCTTAAGGCCTTTGTAGCAATACTGAATATAACTGTTTTACACCTAGAATAAGGGGTGTAGATATTAATTAGGAAGGCTAACTATCTTGAAGGAATTACGGAACCTGTGGTTTGTCTAGTTCACGTGATATCGAGGCATAGTTCTAGTTTCCAGGGGTGTTACTATACGTACGCATACGATAGTATAATCAACTAATTATAGGAAATTGGATCACTCGTACCTGTAGAAGTTACCGACTTTGTGGTATCTCTACAGAGGGGTGTGTTGCGAGGATATGGGTCTTAGCATGGATCAGGTGACTGTAGTCACGTGCATGGTCCGTGCGGATATTCCTAGATAATACCTTTAGTCAACTCTCCATAGTAATTAGTACTGCAATGCAACCAACATCATTCAACTACTCTATGCCTTACTCTGAAGATCAACGTAACCTTGCGATAATAGCCTTTATAGTACTAGCTAGTAGTAAAAGGTTATTCAGGTCCTAAGAGGTTCTTATTTCGTAACTATTTAATAGCTAAAACAGCGATATAGTACTAAGAGACTTATAAGGGAGCATAAGCTATACGATATCTATAACTAGCAGAAGGGAGCTCTAATTATCTTAATAATATAAGCAGAATAGATATAATCTCTACTTAATATATTAGTTTATAACTTCAGTCTAACTATCTACGTTCGGGTTATATATTATAGTAAGCTTAACCTTTATACTAAGGATTCGATAGTACTTATTCCAGAAGCTAGAAATAAACTATAGTCCTCGATCTAAGACTATAGAATCTAGTATACCGAAGTATCGACTCTAATAGATAGCGAATAGCTTAGCTATTTAATATACTATAATCGTCTTATAGTAAGGAATTAAGACTAGTTTCTTTAATAGTTAGTCTATAATCACGAAAGCAGTATCGAAACTGTTCTTATCTAATAGTAACTCTATGAAATCTATAGTTAGATACTAGTAAAGTTACGCAGGAATCAGTAAGAGGTAGAGAAACCTAGGAGTCTTATCTCTCCTCGCCTTCATATAGGTATAGCTATAGTTAGAGATATAATAAGTAATATCAGCTATTATTCTAGTCTAGTAATACTTATAGCTAATAAGGAGCTTAACCTTACTATTCCTAGCGTACGCGACTTAAAGTTAAGCGTAAACATAACGAATTAGAGTTATTCGGAGCTCTAGTAGTTCTAGTGGGACCTCTAAACGTCCGTAGAAGAAGAGCTTACTACTAGCTATTATATACTCAGAGTACTATTACCGAGCCTTTTCGCGGAGAAGTTCAAGCTCTTCCGACTCTTTATTTATTATAAAGACTTAGTTAATAATATCGTAATTCTCGATATCGTAAGCGACTATCGATATAGCGTCAGGGGCCTCACTTACTAGGAACTCTTCTTCAGGGAGTTCTAGTAGTACTAAATTAACTTCTATATCAGCGAGTTATACTAGTACTATCTCCTAGAGAATCTTATTACTAATTTTATTATTAGAGATTATCTGTTAATTATATAGAGCACGCTTCCTCGCTGCTAAGGGAGAGAGGTCTTAATCTCTATAGGAGAGTATATTAGCTAAGGTATTTATAACTCTAGTCTTATATATAATCTTAAAGTAGAATTAGGCGAAAATTTCAGCTTATCTTACTTACTAAGTATTAAGATCCTTTATTATTATAAAGTACTCTAAGGCGTAATAATCTATATAGATATAAACTATCTTCTATATACCTAGCAGCTTAAGCTTATACTATTAAAAGGAATAGAAGATCGCGAGTAGCTCTTTATTATAGATTAGATAGTTTAGCTTCACGTCGATTATAGTTTTAGAGAAGAAACTAACTAGATAGGATATTCTATCCTCTTGAAATTATAAGAGTATACTAGCTACTACCCTATCCGAAGAGTCGTTTTCGAGTCTAGTCTACTTAAATAAGTCGTAATAATATAAGATAGGAGCTATTTATAAAGCGTACTATAGATATTCTTATACTTCTTTATAAGCTCTACTGAAGTAAAAGGGGATATCTTTTCTAGTTAGTAATATAAGTAGTTAGCAGATACTACTATAGTCTTTAATAAACTATTAGTAGAAGTTACAAAACCCTAAGTAGCTCTATACGCTATGAATATTACTAGTATACTCCTAGTTCTTAATAACTTTAATCTTCTCGGGATTAACTTCAATTCTATTAATACTAATAATAAATCTAAGAAACTTCGTATAAGTAATACTGAATTCGGATTTCTTAATATTAGCTTAAAGGCTATAGGCCTATAAAATCTCGAGAATCTTTCGTATATAGATATCGTACTCTACCTCTAAGTCTAAATAGATCAAGATATTATCTAAGTATACTAAGCAGAAGTTATCTAAGTACTCTATTAATATATTATTAATAAAACGCTGAAAAGTAGCTAGCTTATTTATAAGGCTAAAGGGAAGCACTTTATACTTATATATCCCGTATCGAGTGCGAAAGGTAGTAAAATCTTCAGAATCTTTTAATATACGGATTTTATAAAACGCTTATTAAATATCGACCTTTATAAAGATTTTCGCCTTAGAGATTCGGGCTATTATCTTGTCGATTAATAGAATAGGGTATAGGTCCTTCTAAGTAAGCTCATTTAGCTTCCGAAAATTAATACAGAATCGTAGCTTACTACCTGCTTTTTTAGCCATTAGGATTAGTATAGCCTAAAGAGTATTAGATAGTACGATAAAGCCTTTATAGAGGTTCTCGGTAATATAACGCTTAGCCTTAGCGAGGTATTCGTCTAGTATATATTACGATCCGTACCGTAAGTAAGGTCTTGGCAGTCAGGTGCATGCGGGTGGGGCAGAGCTTAGCGCTTAGTCAGCTACCTCTAAAGATATATCGCGAGCGTCGAGGTCGAGTCTTCTACTCYCCTCTTYATCTTTTCTTRCYTTTATAAGCGTACCTCTTAGTAGTAATATAATACCTTATATAACCTCCTTAATGTGCCGTAATATAAGAAAAGATCAATTACCTCGCTAGGAAGTAGTAATATCTATTTAGAAGTATCGAAGTTAGTACTACTTTCTTAGTACGACTTCTACGACTTCTACCCTGCTTATACTCGATAACTTCGACTACTCGCGCCGTCTACTCTATACCTCAGAAGTAGAGTATTTCAGAGAAAGCTGAAATCCCTCCCTTAAATTAGTACTACTTCTATAGTATAATTCTACTAAAAAACCCTATTATGATATTTTTACGCTCTTAGCCTCGTGCTTAGCCTTACGCACTCTCGACCTTAAACCCTCCGAACCTCTACGACCTTTACGAAACCTCCTACTTACGATTACGACCTTATATATCTATATAAGAAGTGAAGTCGTTAGTAGAAGTAGGTATTATAAAAGGAACCTAAAGTGAACTTAAAGCGATAGATTCCTAATACCTTAATATATACTCTACTAAAGGACTTTAAGAACGTGCTTACTTTCGCGCTATATTAATCTTTACCCTCTTAAATAGATTACTATTAAGCTTTAGGTTACTCTTAAACGCGCCCTTTAATAGTAGCGGGCCCTCCTATATATAACCGCGTCGAAGCACTCGGGAGCTCTTTATACTAGATAGACTCGGATTCCCCGAATATAAGAAGATAAGTAGAAGCGCGCTAACGGAAGATACTATTAGAGATACTATTAAGAGTAATACTATTAAGGTCGAGGAAGCGGATAAGGAACCTATACCTCTAAGGTTAACCTTAACTATCGACGCTACTCCTGTACCCCTACTTATATTACTATTAATCTCTCCTGTCTCGGAGACTTAATCCGCTACTCTTACTTCTATTACTAGAGAAAGCACTTCGTTAGTTATTATAGCGGAAATACCTATCTTTAACGCTATGTAAATAAAATAGATTACTAATCTAGTTACTACTAGTAAGATTACCGGAGCTAGAGATAATACTACTGCTTATTAAGCCCGCGCCCTTACTATAGACCTCTAGCTACCTATTAATTACTACTTTCTAAAGATTAATTAAGCTATTATCTCTGTCGATACTTATAAGATTTATTACTCCCGCCTTATCTTTACTAACTATAAGGGTAAGATCGAGTATAACGCTTAGAAGATAGATATAAAGATCTTTATCGAAGAGTTCTCTAGTAACTTTCGTACTAGCGCTACCTAAATTAAGGCTTACTTTAAGAGCACTAGAAGTAAAGCTAAGACTATTATTCTTCAGTATATAGATAATACTGAATTCAAAAATACTACTGACATCCTAGCCGCTCTTAACTAGCGCTTCTTTAATTATAACCGCGTTCAGAAAGCTAAGGCTTCTTATAAACGCCTTATTATAACTAATACTATAACTTATAACTAATTCCGAGTCTAGTTTATTAACTTTATTACTACTAATAAGATTCCTAAGTAGTAATAGTTCGGCGACCTCTATAATAAGCTCTCCCCCGCTTTAGAGTATACTATTACTACTCGGAAGTATAAGATAAACTATAATTATATTACTCTTAACGAGTTCCTTACTATTAGTAATCGTGAGTTTAGAAATATCGCCGCTAAGTAGAACCTTAATAAGAAAGCTACTACTACTACTATTCTAATTAAGGCCCTAGGTATTCTTAGGAGAGAGACTTACTTCGGTACTAAACGTACCACTAAGAGCGGTTCCTAGATTGACGATCATACTACTAAGACTATATAATTCGCTCCTAAGACTTATAATCCCGGCTCACGAGTACCTCGTATTACCGCTACTACTAATACTTACTATATCTATAAGAAAGATAGTTATTAAGCTAAGGATTATCCTAATACTATAAAGATCGCTAAGATAACTAGCCAGACTATAGAGGATATTACTACTATATATAGCGCGGAGAAAGATAATAATAATAATACTAATATCTCCTCTCTAGTAGAGATCGATAAGCTATCGGGAAACTACTAAGCTATAGAACTATCTTACCCTATAGCTAACGCCTCGATCTATAGAAAGACTTAAATACTAATTTCTATTCTCTTATTAGAAGGAAATAATTCCTAGTTACTATAGAACTAGAAAGAAATAGGTTATTTATTAAAATAGAAGTATATATCGATAGTAGAGTAAATATCTTTAGAGCCCTACGTACCTTAGTCGCTCTTAAACTTCGTGATCTCTTAAGTATTAATTTCCTTACTCTCCTGAAACCTATTATCTTTACTAGCTATAACGGACAAGCCGGTACTGCTATTATATATGTAATTCTCCTTACCCTTACTATCGATCGATACTATATTAACTTCCTTTTCTTAATCACCGACTTAAGAAATAACAATATATTAATTAGCCGCAAATTCATAGAGTACTACGAACTTAGGTAAAACTACTATTAGCGCGCTAAAAATCGCTTAGAATAGCTAATAGATATACCTCTAGTACGCTATTACGATAAGCATTTAGAGTTACTACTTCCTCTAGATATTAAGATAGTAAATCTATAGTACTAATTAGACTAATAATAATAAGATACTTTAATAGATTAAGAGATCGCTAGAATACTAGCTTCTATATAATCTATATAAGCTAGGAAAGAGAAGCGCCTATCTGCTTTTATAAGAGAGCTAAAAGGTAGTCTCTATATTATAAACAAGTTACTAGTAAAGTATAAGCTAGTAAATAACCTATTCTAAACTCGTGATCTCGGATCACGAGAGGAGGACGATACTGCTTATAAGGCAGTAGCTTAAAGTAAGATTAATATTACTACGGCTCGTGAAGCTAGGAGATAGCTATATAGGACTAATATTAATCAAATCTCTATAGCTGCTATATATAACTTCTACTTATATCGAAAACACCGAAAAAGGAGTAATAAATCAGAGGTTTTCGTTACTTCTTTAAAAGAAATCTAAGACGAGATCTAATATCGTGAAAGTAACTAAGTAGCTAATACTATCGAGTTATACGCTCTTAACGAAGGTCTATCTCTTAAGTAAGCGAGAGAAGCTAAGTACTTCCAGAATAATAAGCTAATTAAGGAATAGCTCCTCTCTAAATAGAAGGAATTTGAAGGTTTATTCTCTACTAGAGCCTCTGACAACCTAGCAGTAAGAAGACTTATAGTTAACTATAAGATCAAGCTTACCAGGGAGAATACTTTAACTACGGAACTTTTACGCTATATGCTAAACGAATACCTCGCTGAGGCTAAGTGTTATATCACCGAGAACCTCTATAAAGGCTTTATCGCATCATCTAATACTCCTTAGGCTGTACTAATCCTAATAGCTAAAAAAGCAGGTAGTAAGCTATAATTCTGTATTAATTTTCGGAAGCTAAATAAGCTTACCTAGAAGGACTTATACTCTATTCTATTGATCGATAAGATAATAGCCCGAATCTCTAAGGCGAAAATCTTCACGAAAGTCGATATTTAATAAGCGTTTTATAAAATCCGTATATCGAAAGATTCTGAAGATTTTACTACTTTTCGCACTCGATACAAGATATATAAGTATAAAGTGCTTCCCTTCGGCCTTATAAATAAGCTAGCTACTTTTTAGCGTTTTATTAATAATATATTAATAGAGTACTTAGACGACTTCTGCTTAGCGTACTTAGATGATATCTTAATCTATTCAGACTCAGAAGCAGAGTATAATATCTACGTACAAAAGATTCTCGAGATTCTACAGGCCTATAGCCTTTAAGCTAATATTAAGAAATCCGAATTCAGCGTTACTTATATAAAGTTTCTTAGATTTATTATTAGTATTAATAGAATTGAAGTTGATCCTAAGAAGATTAAGGTTATTAAGAACTAGGAGTATACTAGTAATATTCGTAGTATATAGAGCTACCTAAGGTTTTGCAACTTCTACTAACAGTTCATTAAAGACTATAGTAGTATCTACTGACTACTTATATTACTAACTAGAAAAGATATCCCCTTTTACTTCGGTAGAGCTTATAAGGAAGTATAAGAGCGTCTATAGTACGCTTTACAGATAGCTCCTATCTTATATTATTACGACTTATTTAAGTAGACTAGACTTAAAACCGACTCTTCGGATAGGGTAGTAGCTAGTATACTCTTATAACTTTAAGAGAATAGAATATCCTATCTAGTATTAAGTAATAAGTCATAGTGTTAAAGGTTAATAACCGTGTTAATTGAAGTTCTACAGGATATGTGGCTATATATATTGTTCCGTGTTACGTGCTACTAGAACTAGTAATATAGTAATACCAGAATATTCTAATACTCCCCTATCTGGGGTATGCTATATATCTTAGCTATCCCTTCCTTTGAACTCTATCTATTTAACGAATTCATCGTATCTTAACCGGTGATCTCCTGATTAATTTTCTAAAAGCTGACTCTCGAAACTGAAGTAGAGAGAGGGAGTGAATAACGTGAAGTGGAATCGGAGGTAGAAGTAAGAGCGAATAAATCGAAAAGCACTAAGGGTTAATCTGACACTCGAGGATAATAAGGTTATTTCATAGGCCGGGCCCCTGAAATCATAGGATATAGGAGAGGAGAAGAGAAAGCGTAGTAAATTAACTCGTAAGACTGTCTTATAAGCTATTGAAAATACAGCTTATTAGTATATCTTACGCATAAGTATATACTAACTCACTTTACTTCCCACGAGTGACTCTGCTTGTCTCGAGCTCCCCTAGTAGGTGACTCCGTCTAGCCCTACTATATGTTCTCTCCTGAGCTCCCCTAGTAGATAACTCCGTCTGGCCCTACTATATATTCTCTCCTGAGCTCCCCTAGTA
>FJUX01000001.1:1154687-1165341 GCA_900074905.1 Rhynchosporium agropyri
GTCTGGCCCTACTATATATTCTCTCCTGAGCTCCCCTAGTAGGCGACTCCGTCTAGCCCTACTATRTGTTCTCTCCTGAGCTCCCCCAGTAGGTGACTCCGTGCTATTATACCTGCTAGTGTATTCCCTCCTTAGCTCCCTTAGCAGGTGACTCCGTGCCGTCATACCTGCTAGCTATAGTATATAGTATATAGCTCCTGCGGGTCTCCATACTTCCTAGTGTACCTTCTCGAGATCATGCCTCTAGRTRTATAGCCCCTACGGACCTCTAYACCTTCCGGTATGCCTCGAGTGGTATATCGTCCCTACGGGCCTCTATACCCCTACTTCTCATGCCTCCAGGTRTATAGCCCCTAYRGACCTCCAYACCTTTCGGTATGCCTCGAGTGGTATAGAGTCCCTCCGGGCCTCTATACTCCTACTCTCCCCTAATATCACAGAAGCTTTTGATTCTTTACGTTTCTGTGCCGTAATCCCGTGGAAAGAATAATTGAAGGATTAAGAAATCGGGGTAGCTAGCGGGGCGGGAAAGATTTCGAAAGCCTTTAAGAATTAAAAAGAAATAATTATCGTATCGTAATTGCTGGTTTCTCGTAGTGTTTATCGAAGGTATGTCGGCATCGAATCGTGGAGTTATAAGGATTTCGTATATGAGGTAAATTGTAGTCGATGCGAGATAGTTAGTTATCGACGAAGGTACATAGAAGCCACGCTCGAGTTGGATTTTGACGGGAATTCCTCCGAATATTCCTTAGGTTACGAAAGACTTCTTACTTGCTCTTGTCTTATCAGCACGCCTTACTTTCGGCCTTATTAGCAATAATTGCTAGTAGTCTTTTAGGCTTATAATCCTCTGATCCGCTACGGGCGACGGCGCTATACGAGAGGCTGCTTACTTACTCTCGACTTATCGGCACGCCTTACTTTCAGCTTTATTAGTAATAATTACTAGTAGTCTTTTGGGCTTATAATCCTCTGATCTGCTATAGGCGATAGCCCCTTTTAGACTAATAAAGTCCTAACGAAGAAGAATACTACTCCGGACGGCCTCTTAGAGTATTACGTAGAGATACGTAAGCGGGGCTTATAACCTATTAAGTAATAAGTCATAGTATTGAAGGTTGATAACCGTGTTAATTGAAGTTCTATAGGATATGTGGCTATATATATTGTTCCGTGTCACGTGCTACTAGAACTAGTAACATAGTAATACCAGAATATTCTAATATCTAGTCGGTTTCTTCTCTAAAACTATAATTAACACGGAGCTAAACTACCTAATCTACGATAAAGAGCTACTCGCGATCTTCTGTTCCTTTTAATAGTATAAGCCTAAGCTACTAGGTATATAGAAGATAGTTCACGTCTATATAGATTACTACGCTTTAGAGTACTTTATAATAATAAAAGATCTTAACGCTTAGTAAGTAAGATAAGCTGAATTTTTCGCTTAATCCTACTTTAAGATTATATATAAGACTAGAGTTACGAACACTTTAGCTAATATACTCTCTTATAGAGATTAAGACCTCTCTCCCTTAGAAGCGAGGAAGCGTACTCTACGTAATTAATAAATAATCCCTAATAATAAAATCAGTAATAAGATTCTCCAAGAGATAGCACTAGTATAACTCACTAATATAGAAGTTGATTTAGTACTACTAGAACTCCCCGAAGAAGAGTTCCTAGTAGGTAAGGCCCTTAATACTATATCGATAGTCGCTTATGATATCGAGAATTATAATATTATTAACTAAGTCTTTATAGTAAATAAGAAGTCGGAAGAGCTTAAACCTCTCCGCGAAAGGCTCGGTAATAGCACCCTGAGTATACGATAGCTAGTAGTAAGCTCTTCTTCTACGGACGTTTAGAGGTCTCCCTAGAACTACTAGAGCTCCGAACGACTCTAATTCGTTACGTCTACACTTAACCTTAAGTCGCGTACGCTAGGAATAGTAAGGTTAAGCTCCTTATTAGCCGTAAGTATCACTAGACTAGAATAACAGCCGATATTACCTATTATATCTCTAACTATAGCTATACTTATATAAAAGCGAGGAGAGATAAGACTCCTAAGCTTCTCTACCCCCTACTGATTCCTACGCGACCTTACTAGTATCTAACTATAGATTTCATAGAGCTACTATTAGATAAGAACAGTTTCGATACTACTTTCGTAATTATAGACTAATTATTAAAGAAACTAGTCTTAATTCCTTACTTTAAGACGATTATAGTATATTAAATAGCTAAGCTATTCGCTATCTATTAGAGTCGATACTTTAGTATACCAGAGTCTATAGTCTCAGATCAAGGACTATAGTTTATTTCCAGCTTCTAGAATAAGTACTATCGAATCCTTAGTATAAAGGTTAAGCTTATTATAGTATATAACCCGAACGTAGATAGTTAGACTAAAGTTATAAACTAATATATTAAGTAGAGATTACGTCTATTCTGCTCGTATTACTGAGATAATTAGAGCTCTCTTCTACTAATTATAGATATCGTATAGCTTACGCTCCCTTATGAGTCTCTTAGTATTATATCGCTATTTCAGCTATTAAATAGTTACGAAGTAAGAACCTCTTAGGACCTGAATAACCCTTTACTACTAGCTACCGCTATAGAGGCTATTAATCGCGAGGATACTCTATGTATAGTAACCCGGATACTAGACGCTACCGAATTCGCTAAATCCTCGCTTAAGAGTTAATAAGATAAAATAGAATAGCTAGCTATTCGAAGTCGCTGCGAGGTAGATTAAAGGGTTAGAAATTTAGTTCTTATTTCTATAGCGAATTAGAAGATAGATAGACTTTCGCGGAAGCTCTCTGATAAGTAGTATAGACTAGTAGAAGTACTAGAAAAAGTAAGGGAGAGTTAGAAACTCAAGTTACTAGAGGAGTAGTAAATCCACCTTATTTTCTACTTATATTCGCTATATAAATATACTGAAAACCCGCTGCTAGATTAGGTACAGTAAATATTAGCACTAATTCAACTGCTACTAGAGCAAGACGAATAAGAGATTGAAGCTATCTTAGGTTCTAGGGTCTCTCGCGGGACTTTATAGTACTAAATCAAGTGGACCGGAGCTAACGACGACCTCGAATAGTACTTTTACTCAGATGCTATAATAGCTCCTYACTTACTTAAGCGTTTCTATCTATAGTATCTAACTATAAAGGGCCCCCTAAGATTTCTCCCTAAATAGCTAGAAGCGTATAATAACGGTATTAATAACTATAGCGAGTTGAAGGACAATAAGCCTATAACAGCTACTRCCCGTACGCAATTCTTCAAGAGAGGTAGCGAGAAGTAGAGAATTTTTCGAGCTTCGCGGACGAAGCCTTCKCGGAAGGGGGRGGGTAATRTTACGGTCCGTACCGTAAGCAAGGTCTTRGCAGTCAGGTGCATGCGGGTGGGGCAGAGCTTGGCGCTTAGTCAGCTACCTCTAAAGATATATCGCAAGCGTTAAGGTCGAGTCTTCTACTCCTCTCTTCATCTTTTCTTGCCTTTACAAGCGTACCTCTTAGTAGTAATATAATACCTTGTACAACCTCCTTAACGTGCCGTAACAGTATATAATATAGAAGTTCTATAGTTAAAGTATTCTCCCTAGTAAGCTTAATCTCATAGTCGACTATAAGTCTTCTTACTACTAAGTCGTTAGAAGCTCTAGCAGAGAATAAACCTTCAAATTCCTTCTATTTAGAGGGAAGCTATTCCTTAATTAGCTTATTATTCTGGAAGTACTTAGCTTCTCTCGCTTACTCGGGAGATAGACTTTCGTTAAGAGCGCATAACTCGATAGTATTAGCTACTTAGTTACTTTCACGATATTAGATCTTATCTTAGATTTCTTTTAAGGAAGTAACGAAAACCTCTAATCTATTACTCCTTTTTCAGTGTTTTCGATATAAGTAGAAGTTATATATAGTAGCTATAGAGATTTAATTAATATTAGTCCTATATAGCTATCTCCTAGCTTCACGAGCCGTAGTAATATTAATCTTACTTTAAGCTACTGCCTTATAAGCAGTATCGTCCTCCTCTCGTGATCCGAGATCACGAGTTTAGAATAGGTTATTTACTAGCTTATACTTTACTAGTAACTTGTTTATAACATAGAGACTACCTTTTAGCTCTCTTATAAAAGCAGATAGGCGCTTCTCTTTCCTAGCTTATATAGATTATATAGAAGCTAGTATTCTAGCGATCTCTTAATCTATTAAAGTATCTTATTATTATTAGTCTAATTAGTACTATAGATTTACTATCTTAATATCTAGAGGAAGTAGTAACTCTAAATGCTTATCGTAATAGTGTACTAGAGGTATATCTATTAGCTATTCTAAGCGATTTTTAGCGCGCTAATAGTAGTTTTACTTAAGTTCGTAGTACTCTATGAATTTATAACTAATTAATATATTATTATTTCCTAAGTCGGTAATCAAGAAAGGGAAGTTAATATAGCGTCGATCGATAGTAAGGGTAAGGAGAATTATATATATAATAGTAGTACTAGCCTATCCGTTATAGCTAGTAAGGATAATAGGTTTCGGGAGAGTAAGGAAATTAATACCTAAGAGATTATGAAGTTTAAGAGCGACTAAAGTATATAGAGCTCTAAAGATATTTACTTTACTATTAATATATACTTCTGTTTTAATAAATAATCTATTTCTTTCTAGTTCTATAGTAACTAGGAATTATTTCCCTCTAGTAAGAGAACGGAAATTAGTATTTAAGTCTTTCTATAAATCGAGGCGTTAGCCATAGGGTAAGATAGTTCTATAGCTTAGTAGTTTTCTAATAGCTTATCGATCTCTACTAGGGAGGAGATATTATCGTCGTTATCATTATCCTTCTCCGCGCTATATATAGCGATAACGTCCTCTATAGTCTAGCTAGTTATCTTAGCGATCTTTATAGCGTTAGGATAATCCTTAGTCTAATAACTATCCTTCTTATAGATATAGTAAGTATTAGTAGCAGCAGTAATACGAGGTACTCGTGAGCCGGGATCATAGGTCTTAGGAGCGAATCGTATAGTCTTAGTAGTACGATCGTTAATCTAGGAACCGCTCTTAGTAGTACGTTTAGTACTAAAGTGAATCTTTCTCCTAAGAATACCTAGGGCTTTAACTAGAATAGTAGTAGTAGTAGCTTTCTTATTAAAGTTCTGCTTAGTAGCGATATTTCTGAACTCACGATTACTAATAGTAAGGAACTCGTCGAGAGTAGTATAGTTATAGTTTATCTTATACTTCCGGGTAGTAATAATATACTCTAAAGTAAGAGAGAGCTTATTATAGAAGTCGCCGAACTATTACTACTTAGGAATCTTACTAGTAGTAGTAAAGTTAGTAAACTAGACTCGGAATTAGTTACAAGTTATAGTATTAGTTATAATAAGGTATTTATAAGAAGCTTTAGCTTTCTGAACGCGGTTATAATTAAAGAAGCGCTAGTTAAGGGCAGCTAGGATATTAGTAGTATCTTTAAATTCGGTATTATCTATATACTAAAGAATAATAGTCTTAGCTTCGCCTCCGGTACTCTTAAAGTAAGCCTTAATTTAGGTAGCGCTAGTACGAAAGTTACTAGAGAACTCTTCGATAAAGATCTTCATATCTATCTTCTAAGTATCATACTCGATCTTACCCTTATAGTTAGTAAAGATAAGGCGGGAGTAATGAATCTTATAAGTATTAATAGGAGTAATAGCTTAATTAATCTTTAGAAGGTAATAATTAATAAGTAGCTAGAGGTCTATAATAAGGGCGCGGGCTTAATAAGCAGTAGTATTATCTCTAGCTCCGGTAGTCTTACTAGTAGTAATTAGATTAGTAATCTATTTTATTTATATAATATTAAAAGTAAGTATTTCCGCTATAATAACTAACGGAGTGCTTTCTCTAGTAATAGGAGTAAGAGTAGCAGATTAAGTCTCTGAGATAAGAGAGATTAATAGTAATATAAGTAGGAGTATAGGAGTAGTATCGATAGTTAAAGTTAACCTTAGAGGTATAGGTTCCTCGTCCGCTTCCTCGACCTTAATAATATTACTCTTAATAGTATCTCTAATAGTATCTTCCGTTAGCGCGCTTCTACTTATCTTCTTATATTTAGAGAATCTGAGTCTATCTAGTATAGAGAGCTCCCGAGTACTTCGACGCGGTTATATATAAGAGGGCCTGCTACTATTAAAGGGTGCGTTTAAGAGTAACCTAAAGCTTAATAGTAACCTATTTAAAGGGGTAAAGATTAATATAGCGCGAAAGTAAGTATATTCTTAGAGTCCCTTAGTAGAGTATATATTAAAGTATTAGGAATCTGCTACTTTAAGTTCACTTTAAGTTCCTTTTATAATACTTACTTCTACTAACGAGTTCATATCTTATATAAATATATAAAGTCGTAATCGTAAGTAGGAGGTTTCGTAAAAGTCGTAGAGGTTCGGAGGGTTTAAGGTCGAGGGTGCGTAAGGCTAAGTATAAGGCTAAAGGCGCAAAAATATCGTAATAGGGTTTTTTAGTGGAATTATACTATAGAAGTAGTACTAATTTAAAGGAGGGAGTTTAGCTTTCTCTGAAACACTCTACTTCTGAGGTATAGAGTAGATAGCGCGAGTAATCGAAGTTATCGAGTATAAGCAGGGTAGAAGTCGTAGAAGTCGTACTAAGAAGGTACTACTAACTTCGATACTTTTAAATAGATATTACTACTTCCTAGCGAGATAATTAATCTTTTCTTATATTACAGCACGTTAAGGAGGTTATATAAGGTATTATATTACTACTAAGAGGTACGCTTATAAAGGCAAGAAAAGATAAAGAGAAGAGTAGAAGACTCGACCTCGACGCTCGCGATATATCTTTAGAGATAGCTGACTAAGCGCTAAGCTCTGCCCCACCCGCATGCACCTGACTGCTAAGACTCCTGCACCTGACTGCTAAGACCTTGCTTACAGTACGGACCGTAACAGTATACCTTAAGAAAGTAGTCTCTAAGTATAGAGTACCCGAAGAAATCATATTAGATCGAGATAAGTTATTTATATTAAAGTTCTGGAATACTTTAATAGAGTTCCTAGGGACTAAACGGAAACTATTAATAGCTTTCTATCTTTAGATTAATAAAGGAAATAAAAGAATGAACTAAGTAGTTAAAGTATATTTACGCTACTATATTAACTATTAATAAAATAATTAAGTAGAACTACTACTACTTATAGAGTTTATATATAATAGCTCGACTACAGAAATAATAAAGGTTATATTATTCTTCGCGAATTATAGTTATGAACCTATCGCTTATAGAGAACTTAACTTAATAGTTAAGGATAATAATATAGCTTATATCTAGGTCCGGAATATCTAGGACCTCTATAAGGAACTCCCAGAGGAACTCTAGTTTATAGCAGAAAAGAATACGTACTACTATAATAAGAATCGTAGTTAGAAGCTAATACTATTGGAGGGGGATAAGGTTTACTTTCTACGAAAAAATATTAATATATAGAGATTAAGCGATAAGCTAGACTATAAGAAACTTAGACCTTTTAAAATTAAATATATCAAAGGACTTTTGAATTATAAACTCTAGCTACTAGCTATAATAAAGAAGATATTCCTGATATTCTACATATCCTTATTAGAAAAAGTATTACTAGGAGTACTACTAGCCCCGAAGATATACGCTGAACTAGTTAACTTACTCGTAGAATACGATATAGAGGAACTACTAGACTATTAGTATAAATAAGGTATTATTAGATACTTAGTGAAATAGAAGAACTACTTATATTCGGAAAATATATAAGAACTTAAGTTAAGCTTTTACTACTTAGTATTACTAGCTAATTTCTATCGATAAAACTCAGATCTGCTTAGAGCGGGTTAGTAGAGTTAAAAGGAAAGTCGACTATCGGGTCGAACGAGGGGTCGATAGGGACGTCAGAACTAGAGAGTTCCGCGCCCGCTAACTTAGTATTATTAAGTACTCTCTCCCTTTTCTATTTCTCCTTTTCTTCTTTTCCTAGAGCTTTAAGAGTATCGAGCTTAGCTATCGAGTTCAGACTAGTAGTAATTATTTTTTATTACTATTTATATAAGAAATGTTTCTGTTTCTTTAACCTTATAATTCGCATATAGAACTTAGCTATAGCTAAGTCTTCCTTATCTTCTAATTTTTCGATTTAGGAATCCAGACTTTCCTATTCGGAAGCTATAGGTATCCGGTTCCTTATACGAATATCGTARGATTTATTTAGTYRGGYRTAATAACTATATCTAGTTAGTTTAAGATCGCGAGGCGATATATACTCTTTATATTCCGCCTTTTTATATTTAGTATATAGTATTATAATTTTACTACTTAATTCTATTTATCTTCTAAGTATAATATAATCGACTTATTTAGTTAAGCGTTCGGGGGGCATAATAAAAGAAGGAGATAGCTATAGGTAGTTATTAATATTTCCTTAGGCGTACTTAAGCGTAGGGACACGCTAAGACAGAAGGGGGATAGTGTTACGAACTAGTATAGTTCTTAGCACTAAAACTGTCCTAGCACTAGAATACTAATAGTACTACCTAGTGGTAAGTACTAGACGGGTTTTAGTACTAGAAAAGAGTTAGTACTATTAGAGGAAAGGCACTAATATAGTTATAGTATAAACTAGCGAGTAGTACTATATATCTACCTATATTGAAGTAATAATAGTATTATAGCTATAGGTGATCTAGGATCACGTGATATGCTAGACTGCTAGACAGGTCGCGAGAGCTTGCGCGCTCTATAAGATAGTCTTATATAGCTAGTATAAGGGAACGAAGATTCTATATAAGACTAGCACTTCTGCTATTAGATAGGAGCTTCGTGCTTAAATTTATATAGTAATTAATACCTGCTTATAACGTCTTAATTCCAATTAAGAACCGAACTTCTYATTTACTTTACTTTATAGCTRATACTAACCGACGAGCCTGTACACCGCGTACTAGTCAGAACCAGGAACGTTACACTTATACGTATAAGCTAAACGATAGAATCGAAAGAGTAAGATCGGAAATAATATCTAAAGGAATTTATATATAATTATTAGCTAATCTCTCGGATTTCCTAGGTCTTAAGTGCGCTTTAGCTACTACTTATCTATTTAATAGATTACCTAAGAGAGGGAACGATTAGAAATTACCTCTTAAAGAGAATAATAGATAGTTTCGTAACTACTTTCGATTTTATAATCTAGCTATTATTACTCGCCTAACTATAGATTTCAGACTAAATTAGAGCTTAATCTACGTATATAGATATAAAGTATACTTATTAATAAAAGAAAGAATAAAAGGATAGGAAAATCGAGCGTTTAAAATCTTAGCGAGAGCTTATATCGGGTATTTAGTAAGCTATATAGCCTCTAATATCTATAAGATCTAGGTTCCCGCGCTCTAAAGGATTATTATTACGTGGAATATATATTTTAATAAAGACGAATTCTATATCTCTTCTCTAGAGGAAAGAACTATAATTACTAAAGAGGAGGCTTAAACGATCTACGACCTTATCGAGGAAACTGAAATTCAACTAGTTTAAGCTAGGCTCCTTAATAGTATTTCAGAAGATATCCCTAAAGAAGTCTCTTTAGAGATCGGGTTAAATAAAAGAAGATTAGAAGATCTCCTTAATCCTTTAGTTCATTTCGTAGAAGCTCGCGATACTCGAGAGAGTCAGAATCTAGGGGTAAAAGGAATTAATAACTTTTCTAGAGATTAGCTTATTTTCACTAGCCTTTAGACCCCGGATACTACCCTATTAGTAAATATATATAATAAAGAGATAGTAGGGTAAGGCTATTATATATTAATCCTAGAGCTTATAATAGGTATAGAGCTCAGGGGAGCCGGCTATAGGTAAGGAAATACTACTTATAGACTACGAAAAGGATATATAAATTAAGGACGAGCGATATACTTACCCCTTAAATAATTAAGTTACTAAAGGGGTACTTATATCTTCTGATCAGGTTACTAAAAAGGTACCTATATCGATAATACCTCGATTATCCAGGATTAAGGTTCGAATCCTATATAAACCTCCTCCGGAGGGGCACTAAGTGATTCTCGATTATTCGACTGATAGATCAAGTACAGAATCAGATTCGATTAGATCTTCTAATAACTCTATTAAGAGATTATTAGAAGTTTAAAGCTTAAGTTCTAAAAAGAAGCTTTTAAAAGCTAAGAAGAAAGCTATAAAGAAGTCTAAGTATCTAAAGAAGGTAAATAGTGCTTTAGTATTTCAAGTACTAAGTGCTATAATAAGCTCTAGACGTATAGAGAACCCTTATTGAAAGATCGGGAGTAAAGAAACTCGGGGTACTTAAGTTAAGAGCGATCTCTCTTATAAGGAACCCTAAAACGATCCTAGGTTATAAATAGATCCTTAAATCTCTATACTTATACTTGATTAGTATATAGATATATTAGGAGGTGCTTTAGACCTAAGAATAATATACGAAGTGATCTTAGTATCTTTTAAAATAATCTAGATACTTAAACTAGATAATTTAATAATAGCTATTACTTTAGAAGCTTAGCTTTTAAATATTAATAGAAAGCTTAAACTTCTAAAGATTAAAGTA
>FJUX01000223.1:18990-29762 GCA_900074905.1 Rhynchosporium agropyri
TCTTCAAGCAAGCAAAGCAAGTCAAATTGATCACCTATTATTCTGTTATTCTGACCTTTGGCCGATTTCCACCCTCAATTTTCACACGCTCTATAGCTAAAGTTAGTACTACTATTAATATTATAAATACTACTCTTCTAGAGGAAATTCGTAGTCTCTGTATAGTATAAATTAATCTCTCTAGCGAGTTCCCTACTAATCTTCAGCGAAAGACTTCTATACTATTTATATTAGATTCTTTCTATAAGTAGTTTTACTAGATATATAGCTAGAGGATATTAGAGAGGAAGTCGTAGATAAGGTTATAGATACTACTACTTAGGAGGTTACTAAGTAAACTTTCTTTAGCGATACCTCGGAGTTTATCCGGCGAGAGCTAGTTTACTAGTGATCTATATAGATAATAAAACCTCTTTTTTCCCTAGGACTTCTACTAGATTTATAATCTCTAATATACTTTTAAAACTATAAAACCTTATAGGAAAAAATAGAAAGGTATATATCCTTTTACGAGTATTATTTCACTTTCGCTAGCGTTTCGCTGCTCTTTCTATAGCGTTTTGATTTTTCAAAGCTTTAATTTCCTTTTAGAGTCCCTAAAGGTTTTCTTTTAGCTCCTAAGAATTATAAGTGAAAGTAAACTCCTTTTATCTTACTAGGAATTATTCTCTCTCTCTAACTACTTACCGGTCTAATAAGGAATCGACTTCCTATAATTCTTCGCTATCGGTAAGGTTAAGTTAGATAACCTCTAATAACTCGCCGGGCCTTTACTAATATAGTTCTAATAATAAGATATAGAAGATATTATATAGCTAACTATACTTAGGAGATAAATCTAGTTAATATACCTACTTTCTAATTCTTTCGCTAATCTTAAATAGCTCTAGAAATTAATAGTCTAGGTTCTTACTTGATCGAATAGTTTTAATATTCTTTATTAAGAGTAAGACTTATTAATCTCCTTTAAATTTAACTAGTCGATAGTTCTTATTATACTATTTCGCTTAAGTTTCTTTAGTTCTTCGCTAGCTATTCTCTAGCTCTTAGCGTTTCTTAATTACTTCTTCTACTCTTTCTTTAGTAATAGGTATCTCTCCTCTTATAAGATCGTCCTCGATACCCTAGTAAGTATCTAGCGTAATACTATACTTCGCTTTATTTAGACTTATTCTAATAGCCTTATAATATATGTTTATATACGTAAACTTCACTATTAGTAATAAGTCTACTTAATCGTCTTAAAGATAGTATACGAAATACTATAGCTATACTTCTATAGCTTAGTTTTATTATTCCGTTTACCTATTAGTTTAGAAGTAAAACGCTATCGAAAGACTTCTTATTATTCGGAAGTAGAAGTATACTTCTTATTAGAACTTAGAAGTAAAGATAGAACCTCTATTAGTAATAATAACTATAAGTAATCTGTAGTCCTTAAACTAATAGTTAATAAATAGCTGAGCTAAAGCTAGCGTATTAATTATCTTCAGATAAGGTATATATTTAATATCTTTTATATACTTATCGATAATCACTAGTAAGCTATTAGAGATTCTCCCTGAAGAGCTCCTCTTATAAAGTAGTAGATCTATAATAAAGTCTATAGTTATTAACTTAAATAGCTTACTTAGCTAGCTAAGCGCTTATATCTCGCYRGCTATCTTTATTCTTCTTAYYTTTATCYTTTAATAAATATYRTAACTTTTAAYRTATTCTTTAATATCTAGCTTTATCTTCTACTAATAGTACTTTCGCTAGATAAGCTTTAGCGTCTTATCTTAACTAAAATAGCTTATAATTAGATTATTATAGTATATCTTTATAATTTTAGTACAGATAGCTTCGTCTAGCGGAATATAAGCCTTTCGCCGGTATCTAAGTAGTCCTTCGCTATCGATACTCTAATCTATATCTCCGGTTTTCTATAATCTAGCTAACTTCTTAATAGTAAAAGCGTCCCTTTTCTATAGCTTTATAAGCGTTAAGAGAAGTAAGTTCGATTCAGGGTTTACTATTTCGGTTCTTATAATACTCACTATAAAAAACTATAGTATAGTATATCTATAGCTATACTAGCTAGCGCCCGGCTTCTCGCTAGCGCCTCTTAAGAGGGTATCTAGACCTCTAAATAAGTTCTATAAACTATTAAGCTTTATAAGTATATATCGCTAGTTAGGCGTAGAGGTTATATCTATAGCCTCGATCGATACTCCTTTTAAAGAAGTATTATTAGTAATTTATAGAATCTAAGTTAACTAGTATAATATACTATCGTTCGGACGCTAGTTACTCTCTATCGTATTACTAGCTTTACTAGATATATAGATTAACTTGTCTTTAATTACATTTCGTAGCTTATTTTATAAAGTAAGGAGTATAATATTTTCCTTGTCTTTCGCCGGCTTATAGTTAAGCCTTCTCGACGATTTATTAGTAGGATTATTTTTCCCTTATCTATAACTTAATATAAAGTTATACTTAGATAGCTCTAGAGCTTATCTAGCTTATCGCTAGCTTAATACTATTATAGTTATAAAGTAACGAAAATTACTATAGTCTATTAATACCTTAACTAGAGCTATACTACTTTTAAGATAATACCTCTAGTATATAAAACACTTAATAATTATAAGGAGTTCTTAGTTATATACTTCGTAATTTAACTTAGTAAGTTCTAGCTTTTTACTAAAGAACGCGATAAGGTACTAGATAGCCTTTTCCCTTTCCTTTACTAACTACTCTCTAGGCTAAGAGAGAATTCCTGTGATAATAAACCTAGAAGCGTTAGTATCTAGCTTTCTTAGCTTTAGTAGATCGAAGTGTATAAGAAAAGGTACTATAGTAAACGTATTCTTTAACGCGTTAAAAGCCTCCCTTTCTATAGTACTCTATCTGAAAATAGGAGTAAGTTACCTTTTCTTCTTACTACTTATTAAGCTTATTAGAGGTTAAGTAATCGCTGAGAATCTTATGATAAACTACTAGTAGAAGTTTATAAACCTAATAAAGACTTATATATCTCTAATACCCTTAGGTTCTAGCTACTCCTTAATAGTATCTATCCGGCTCAGGTCTATTAAAACGCTAGCTAGAGAGATAATATAGCCTAGAAACTTTATACTCTTAGTATTAAATAAGCACTTTAATAGCTTAATAAAGAGGTTTATATACCGAAGTCTCTCTAGTATTTAGTAGATGTATTATTTATATTATAATAAGTTAGTAGAATAGATTAGAATATTATTAAGATATATAATATAAGTAATATCGATAAGGCCTGCTAGCGTATTACTAATAAATACCTAGAAGGTCGCTAGCGCATTTAATAATCTAAATAGTATAACCTAGTACTCGTAGTGCTTATATTAGGTATAGAATATAGTTTTCTATTTATTACTCTAGCGAATTCGGACGCGGTAATAAGCGTTTTATAGATCTAATTTAGTAAATACTTTAGTATCCCGGAGCTTATCTAGCGTTTCGCTAATTAATAGCAGAGAGTACTAGTTCTTAATTATAATTTTATTTAGTACTTAGTAGTTAATATATAATCAGAGACTACTATCTTTCTTTAGTATAAAAAGAATAAGTACGCCTATAGGACTCTTACTTTTCCTTATCTAACTCTTCGCTTTTAATAAATTAAAGTATTCCTAGAGAACCTTTAGTTCTTTCTCGGAGAGGTTATAGATTAGAGAATAGAGTACTTTTACTTCTAGTTCTAGTTCAATAGTATATTAGCGGCCCTCTAATAGAGGCAGCTCGCTTCCCTTCTCTTCGGAGAATATATCCTTAAAGCTACTATATGCGAAGGGAATAGTAGGCGTATCGCTAGTATCTATCTAGCGTATCGTACGTAAGTTAGGTATTATAGCGTATATAGGAGATTTCTACTTATTAATAAGAGTCGTAAAAGCTCGAGGTGCTATAATATTAAAGTTATCTGAATCCTTTAATTTATAAAGAAACCTCTACTACTTATTCTTAAAGCTTATCTAAGGATCTATATCCTCTAACTATAGCTACCCTAATATCAGGTCTATACCTAGTATATCGATAACTCTTAGCCGAAGAGTATCGACTCTAGTCTATCTAATCGAATGTAACGTACGGTAGGGCGTGGTGTTCGTCCTAGAGTGCGAAAGAGGTTAGTTAGGTAGGCAGGGACGCTATCACTAGATCAAGTCTGGTAATCTTTGCAAGTTACTAAGTATAAGTAAGATACTATATTTAAGTTAAGCACGAAGCTTCTATCTAGTAGGTAGATATGCCAGTATATATAGAACCTTTATTCTATTGAATTATCTGAATCATCTGAATCATTATCTAGTTCAGGAACTATAGGCTAATTCAGCATATGACCTTCGTCACGTGACCTATAGCTTCTCTATGCAGTACAGAGCTAGCTAAGTAGGTTAGTCTGCCTGCCGAGCCTCAGGGCTATATCACCTGTTATAGCTAAGGGTTATAATACTATCCCCCTTCTGGCTTAGCGCGTCCCGCGCTTCTAGCTTAGATATATAATTAGGAAACGTCGACCCTCTATAATAACTATCTTCTTCTTTTACTATACTACCTACTCGCTACGAACGTATTAAAGAGAATCAATAAAACCTTCTATCTCGCGTCCTTTATTATAGTTTTAAAATACTATCTTATTCTCATTACGATAAAGATCCTCGTTAGGTCTATATTATCTCCTCTGACTCTAATCGTTATACCGAATATATTCGTACTAGTGGAAATACGAAATATAATATATAGAGTCCTTCAAAGAGTAAATAGCGTAAGTTGAAGAGAACCGAGGCCGATCTTGCCTAGGCTTATAAGGAGGCTTAACAGGATTAGCAAAAGCTAATTAAATATCTAGCTTTCTAATAAGCTAAGATCCTTCGGATTAATAAATAAAGAGAATTCTTTTATATAAAAGCAGCTAAGATACTACGTTATAGTCTTCGTTCTCTGGATAAGTTAGAAGCCGTCGAAGAAAAGGAACGTATAGTAAAGGAGTAAGAGAAGCCTATGTCCTTACCTGAAGTCGAGGCCTTAGATCCTACTCTCGTGGAGTAACTAAATCATTTCGATCCTTCCGATCCTATGTAGATCGCCTTAGGTTTCGGTGATAACTCTTCCTAGGAGTCGCCTAAGTTTTTAACCGGAACTATCGAAGTAAATCCGGATAGTTCAGGTTTTATATAAGTTCCTATAAGTTTTCCTTATCTCTATACCCTTTCTATTTTACTAAATATTCCTACTAACCCTATATTATAATCCGGGTATCTAGTAATTTCTCGACATTATATATATCTAGTTTATTCTCGGGTTAGAGTTCTTCATTTATCGCTAAGGGTATATCTCTATTAGCGGGTTCTAGTAGTAATACATAGAATATAAAGTATAATCGAGATCCCTATAGTAGCTATAGTCTGAAATTTATAAGTCCTACTTCTTCTAGTATTTCGAATAGTCCGAGTTTCTTGAAATCCAGTTTCGTACTTAGTTATTTTATTTTAATATATTATCGTAGTAAGTATACTTTATCCCCCCTCTTAAGCGGAAGTCCTATATTACGCTTCTAGTTACTATATTTTGCAGTTCTCGCGTTCGAGAAGTCGATATCTTTAGATAGTTATTATTATAAGTCCCGTATCTTATATACTAGGACTATAGATTCTTACGCGCTAATAGGGTCCTTTCTTATTTATCGGTATACTTCGGGTTCGAAGCCGTAATTAGCGAAGAACAGGGAGACTGAGGTGGTTTCGTTCTTAGCGCTATTATATGTAAACTAAGTAAGAGGAAGTAGTTCGACCTAATTACTCTATTCTCTATTAATATAGCTATATAAGTACTATTCTATTAATTAATTTAGTTATTCCGTTTATCTATCTATTTATAAGTAGAACGCGGTTAATATCTTATAGTTAAGCCTAAGTTAGTTTATAAGCGATATTTAAAACTTAGAGGTAAATAACTTATCTCGATCCGAGATAATCTTATTAAATAGCCCGTGCTAGCTTACTACTATCTTAAGGAATATATACGCGAGTTCCTTATTATTACTTCCTTCTTTATATAGTATAAAGTATCTATATTTAGTAAGTCGATCCGTAATAACCTAAATAGTATTAAATACCGTATTAGTTATTAATTCTTTTAATAGTAATAATTTAATAATAAAGTTAAACGCAATCGACTCCTATACCCTAGTAGATATCGCCGGTAATTTAAGAAGACTATATAGTACGTATCTATTTAACTTACTTTTTGCATATATATCGTATTCTCCGATAATATTCTCTATTTACTTTCTTATACCTGGAAAGTAATAGTCCCTAGCTATCCGTTCGAAGGTTCTTTTCATCCCTTAGTAACTATATATAAGTAATAAGTATTACTCTATTATAAATATTCGTCTTAGTTTACTTAGGATATACATAAGTCCTTTAAACCTAAGGAAGCCGTCTTCGTCTATTATAAAGTCGTCCGTAGGTTTACTAGTAACTCGCTATACGTATTTATCTATTATATATACGTTTTTAATTTAATTTGCGAGATATTCGTTTTCTAATACTATAACTATTACTAGGAGTTCGTAGTTATATTCTATTCCTTCCTTTCCCTCTTTAAGGATAGCTCAGGGCCTCTCCGTAGGTTTTCCCGAGTAATCTTATCGTCTACTAAGAGCGTTAGCTCTTATATTTTCGCTACCTTTTCTATAGGTAATATTAAACTTCAGAGTCGAGAGTTCCTCTAACTACCTAATTTATCTTCTATTTAATATTTTTATTAATATAAATAAGGTTAGATTCTTATAGTCGGTCTAGATCTAGACGATATATTCTACTCCTTCTAAATAGTATCGCTATTACTTATAGGCAGCTACTATAGTAAGTAGTTCCTTATTATATATATTATAGTTAAGCTCTATAAGTGAAAACATCCGAGAGTAATACGCGATAGGATATAATTATTTATTATACTTTTAGCTTAAGTATACTCCTAGTGCGAAATCCGAAGCGTCGGTTTCTATTACTATTTCGAGTTTTAGATCGTAAGTAGCTAGGATAAGTATATTAGTAAAGTATTCTTTTAGTATCCGGAACGCTTCTTCTATTATAGTTATCTAGATAAAGTCCTAGTCTTTCTTAGTAAGATCCGTAAATACTTTAGCTACTATAGAGTAATTCTTAATAAATCTTCTATAGAAATTCGCGAATCCGAGGAAGGACTATACTTCCTTTATACTACCTAGTATTAGCTACGTGAGTACTACCTTAACCTTAATCGGGTCTATTCGGACTCTATATCGTCTGACGATAAATCCTAAGAAGTAGATTTCTTCCTAGTAAAATTCGTATTTCTCTAGTTTAAGAAGTAGCTTAGTATTCTTAAGTTTCTTAAGTACCTTATATATATATTAAATATACTCGGTTTCTATCTTAGAGTAGATAAGTATATCGTTTAAGTAAGCGACTACGAAAACATCGAGGTATTCATATAACTAGTTATTAATTATCCGTTAGTAGAACGCAGGTATATTCATAAGCCCGAACGGCATAACTTAGTATTTATATAGACTATAGCGTGTTCTAAATACTATTTTCTATTCTTCACCGGGTTTTATTCGTATAAGGTTATATACTCCTCTTATGTCTAGAGTCGTAAAGATAGTAGCTCCCTGTAGTCGATCGTATAGCTTATTTATTAGTAGTAATAGGTACTGATCCTTAATTATAATACTATTAATATTACGATAGTCGATATATAAGCGGAGTTTCCTATCTTTCTTCAGAACGAAGAGTATTAGACTTATAGCTAATAAAGTAAATAATCGTATAAAACCTTTCTCTAGGTTATTATCTATATATTCCTTCAGGGTTTTCAACTCTACTACGGATTATTAGTATATTAGTCCGAAGCCAGGCGTCTTTCCTAGTTCCAGGGGTATCTCGTGATCCTATAGTTAGTACTATAGAAGGGCCTTATTCTTAGGACCTTCTCGGAAAAGTTACTTATAATCCTTATATACTACTAATATTCGCTTTAGTATAGAGGCCTAGGTTTAGTCCTTGTTAATCGAGAGAGCTATATATAACTTGTCTCGCTTCGGGTCGTTATCTGCCCGTTTAAGTACCCTACGATCGCTTCCGTATTAATAATAGTTTATTATAATTCGCTCCTTCTATTAGTTAATAGTAGAGTTATAGAGTTTTAACTATAGTACGCCGAGTACTAACTTATAAGCGCCTAAGTTAACGATATTAAACTTAATATCTTTAGTATATCTTTTTAGTATTTTCATATTCAACTAATCGGTTTAGAGGATTATATATCCGTCCTTATTTCCGATAATATCTCCGTCTAATACGAATAGATAATATAGGAGTTCCTTTCTGACTAGTCTGAACCTATAGTTTACTACTATCCTATAATCTATGAAATTACCTATAGCTCCAGAGTCTACTATAGCTCTAAGCGCTTATCCTTTGAAATAAACTATTAGGAATAGTTATTATCCCTTTCCTATTATATAAAGTTCTTTATCGTATAAGTTCCTAGGCTCTTTATAGTTACTYRTCGATAGCCTTTTATCGCYRAGACCTCCTAGTTTTTTAATATCTCTAGTACTTCTAGGGCTATATAATAGATATCGTTATTATCTTCCGTAAGCCAGAATACTAGTATCTATTTCCAGGGCTAAAAGTTAGCGTTCTTCTTCCTATTATAATAGATATTATATAAGTTAGTCTAGCAGGATAATTATATAAGTATAGCGTATCGCGGGTAATTAATTTATAATACGTTATTCTTCTTTTCGATCTTTCGGAGTTCGTCTTTTACTTATTCTTATAATCCTCTGTAAACCGCTAGTCTTATTTATATAGTTAGTATATAATCTATATTTTCTCTGATAGTATCTTAGTATTACTAACTGCGTCGAACCCCTTATTCGGTTTCGCTTAGTATATCCTTATATCCTTAGAGTATATAATAGATTCGTATTAATAAGTCCAAGTATACTTCTGCTAAGTCCTTCTAATATTAGATAGCTTCTAACCTTATATYRTYAYRRGRTAGCGATTTCTCGATAACTTCTATTATACTATTTTCGAAGATTTCCTCTGCTTCGGCGTGAGCTATTCTGATGCTCTTTTTACTTATAGCGATAAGAAGTCGTATGTACTCTTCAAAAGTGATTTCTGATCCGTCGGAGCTATATTCAGAGGGTATATTAGAACTAGGTCCTGAGTTCTCGACGTCGAGTCGATTTATAGCTTCGCGGAGTTCCGCCTTATCTTCTGAGTTAATATTAATATAGTTATTATCTAGTTCTAGTTCCTCTTAGATATAGCTAGTATATAATATTATTATTTCGTTATAACCCCCTCTCCCTTAGATAGTAGCGTTAAGTTCTTATCGTAGTAGATAACTTTAGGACCTCTTTCCTCTACTATAACCGCTCTTATAGTTCCTCGCGAGGTATTCTAGTTTTTTATAATTAAAATAAGTGCGATCTTACATATGTTTTATTCGCTGCTATAGCGATAATTCTTTTCTATACGTGGCGTCGAGTTCTATAGGATCTCTATAGTCTCGTTTATTATAACTAAAGTAGTTAACCTTACCTCTGAACCCTCTTTCGCCTATTCGCCTATAGTTAGGGTCGAACTTTCCCTTCTTCTCTATGCCACGTTTATACTAGTTATTATCGATTTTATACGTAGCCTTAATAAGTTAGCTAAGGGTAGTGACCCTAGCTCTATAGCGTATAAGCTTATCTTTAACGAAATCCTTAAGACCTTTTCGGTATACGTATATAAGTGCTTTATCACCCTATTCGGTACGGGTAGAGTAGCGCTAAAAGTCCCTAGTATAAGCAGTTACTAACCCCTTTTATCGTAGAGCTTCGATAGCTCTCTCTGCCTCTTTCTATTCGTCTATAACTCCAAAATTAGCTTTTAATTCCTTAAGGAATCCGTCCTACGTAGTGAATATATCGATAGTAATTTACTCGGCTTTATTAGTATTAATAACTCCTTCCTTATTACTATTAATAAGGTAGTCCTCGAGAAACCCTTTAATCCAATTCGAGGCTTTTCCTTCGAGCAGGGTAACTGCCTAAAGGACCATCTCGGTATCGGACCGAAAGCGGTCGCTATTAAATTTAATATATAGTCGGAGTTAGAGTATAAATCCTTAAAGCTTATTACGTTCTCCTATGAAAGCTTTAATATTCTTATATCGAATGTTCTTATCGATCTCTCTAACTAGAGTAGTAGGTGTATCGATCCTCTTAGATATCGACGATAAAGTAAGTGCTCCCCGGGAGCTTCCTAAGATAGATATATCTTTACTTAATCTGATATATACGCTAGTACCTATTAGTACAGTACTTAAAGTATAACATATAGTAGAGCGTAGTATTCGTCCTAGAGTGCGAAAGAGGTTAGTTAGATAAGCAGGGACGCTATCACTAGATTAAGTCTAGTAATCTTTATAAGTTACTAAGTATAGGTAAGATACTATATTTAAGTTAAGTACGAAGCTTCTATCTAGTAGGTAAACGTGCTAGTATATATAGAACCTTCGTTCTGTTGAATTATCTGAATTATCTGAATTATTATCTAGTTCAGGAACTATAAGCTAATTCAGCATATGACCTTCGTCACGTGACCTATAGCTTCTCTATGCAGTACAGAGCTAGCCAAGTAGGTTAGTCTGCCTGCCGAGCCTCAGGGCTATATCACCTGTTGCAGCCAAGGGTT
>FJUX01000159.1:0-78802 GCA_900074905.1 Rhynchosporium agropyri
TAGCCCCGAAGATATACGCTGAACTAGTTAACTTACTCGTAGAATACGATATAGAGGAACTACTAGACTATTAGTATAAATAAGGTATTATCAGATACCTAGTGAAATAGAAGAACTACTTATATTCAGAAAACATATAGGAACTTAAGTAAAGCTTTTACTATTTAGTATTACTAGCTAATTTCTATTAATAAAACCTAGATCTACTTAGAGCGGGTTAATAAAGTTTAAAGGAAGGTCGACTATTAGGTCGAACGAGAGGTCGACAGGGATATTAGAACTAGAGAGTTCCGCGCCTGCTAACTTAGTATTATTAAGTACTCTCTCCCTTTCTTATTTCTCTTTTTCTTCCTTTTCTAAAGCTTTAAGAGCGTTAAGCTTAGCTATTGAATTTAAACTAGTAGTAATTATCTTTTAYTACTTTTCGTATAAGAAACGTTTCTATTTCTTCAGATAAAGAATTTTAGCTATAGCTTCTTCTTCCTTTACGTCGAGTTTCTTAATCTAAGAATCTAAAGATTCCTAGTCCTATACTAAAGGTATATAATTAATAACTCTAATATCGTATATTTTGTTTAGTTAGGCGTAATAACTATATTAGGTTAGTTTAGGATCGCGAGGCGATATATACTCTTTATATTCCGCCTTTTTATATCTAATATATAATACTATAATTTTACTACTTAATTCTATTTATTTTCCGAGTATAATATAATCGACTTGTTTTATTAAGCGTTCAGGGGGTATAATAAAAGAAGAAGATAGCTATAGGCAGTTATCGATATTTCCTTAGGTATACTTAAGCGTAGGGACACGCTAAGATAGAAGGGGGATAGTATTACGAACTAGTAATAGTTCTTAGTACTAAAACCGTCCTAGCACTAGAATACTAATAGCACTACCTAGTAGTAAGTACCAGATGAGTTTTAGTACTAATAAGAGAGTTAGTACTATTAGAAGGAAGGTACTAATACGGTTATAGTATAAATAGCGAGTGGTACTATACGCCTACCTGTATTATAGTAATAATAGTATTATAGCTATAGGTGATCTATAATCACGTGATATACTAGACTACTAGACGGTCTTGCGGGCTTGCGCGCTCTATAAGATATCTTGCACAGCTAGTATAAGGGAACGAAGATTCTATATAAGACTAGCACTTCTGCTATTAGATAGGAGCTTCGTGCTCAAATTCATATAGTAATTAATACCTGCTTATAATATCTTAATTCTAATTAAGAACCGAACTTCTTATTTACTTTACTTTATAGCTAATACTAACCGACGAGCCTATATACCGCGTACTAGTCAGAACCAGGAACGTTACAATACTATAGTTAGACTAGGAGGTCTATATAAATAGTATACTAGAAAGGTTCCGACTTCAGGAAGCGAGTATAGTTAATATACCTAATTCTGATCGAAACGCCTATACGGCTTCAGAACTAGGAGAGGAGTTAACTAATTAATCAGAGTACTAGAGTGCTATTAGTACTATTATATAGTTAGCACGTAGTACGAGGTTTAATATATCGTACTCTATTAAGCAATTATTAAGATTTTGCAGTAATCCGGCGATACGGCACCGGAATTCATAGACTCGTATTATAAGGTATATTAAGGGTACTAAGAATTAGAAGCTCAAATTAGGAGGTAAATCTATCTCTCCAGGAGTTAAATTATAAGGTTTCTGCGGTACTAACTACGCCGGAGACCTAGAAGATCGATTATCGACTTCAGGGTATATATTTACCTTGAATAATAGACTAGTTATATAGTCCAGTACTAAGCAGAGGTCTATAGCACTCTCTACTAGTTAATCAGAGTATATAGCAGCTATAGAAGCTTATAAAGTAGGAATATGGATTAGAGGACTTCTGATCGAATTAGGGTATATATAATACCTATCTATAGGTCTATCAGTACCTATTTATAGCGATAATACAGCTTGTATTGCGCTTATAAAGGACTCTATAGCCTATGCAAAGTCGAAGTATATTAAGGTCAGATACTACTATATCAGGCAACTAGTAAATTAGGGTATAATTAGTATTAAATATCTGAATACTATAGAGATAATAGCTAATATACTAATAAAACCTCTACCGAATATAGCCTTTAAGAGGTATATTCGTAACTTCCTAGGGAAGTAGTAGCTAGGGCCACAGGCGGTGGTTTTATAGGGTTCTATAGTATGAAGTAAGGGGGCTATTGAGTATAAGTAGTATAAGCAGTACAGTACAGAGTATAGTACGGAGTAGCGTATTCACCGGAAGTACCGGAGTTGAATAGCGTACTCAACCAATTTACTAGTACCGGAAGTACCGGTAATAGTACGTAAGATACGTACTTGGATTACTTGGATTACTATATAGATACCTATATATATAGCTACTTCCTCCCATAGAAATTGAACCTCCATCGAATTCAAATGCAACAGACAGGTAATTTATCCTCCTCGACAATGATAAGAACCACTGGCTGGAACTCCTTATAATCCCCATATCCCAATGCCATGTAATCGATGGCGATCCAGCAGACAGGAATCATAGCCATGACGATGTCAAAAACTTCCTTTCTGCGGTCTTCTGTCACAGCACCCTTGTGATGCCTCTTGGTTAAGGGGCCCATTTTCTTTGGAGCCGGCACTTTCCTGGACATCCGTAGGGGTCGTTAATCATAGGTCGGTTCCAGCTAGACCCGCAGTTGCGCGCTATTAGCTTCGGATTTCTCTCGAAATCCTCGTAGTAGTTGGGGAACCATTGAGTATCTTGAGTATATTTTTGAGCTTCGTTATTGTCAGACGTACGGGTGCTTCGGTCGGCGGTCGAGGTGCAGGGCTTTCGGTGCTACCAAGGGCTCCTGTCGAGGACGACGGTTCCATGGCGGATGAGCCCACCTGTTGCTTACTTGGGCTCGACATATTGTAAGTCGTTGGACGTGCTTTGTGAAGAGTTTTTGAGCAGAGTTTTTAGAAAATCTGGTTTTGAAGCCTGTTGCGTTGTTTTCGAAATGACTGTTATAAGAGAAAAGATTCCATATTCAAAAATAATAGAAGCCTTTAAATAAATGACTCTCGCCTTTGTGGAATTACCAGCGGGAGCTAAAATTCAATTTAATATCGGCGTGAATCATTTGAAGGTTTGCTAGTCTACCGCTATTCTACCAGGTCTACCATAACATACTAGAACATTTTCCGGTGAAGCAAATCATGACCAAAGGTTTTACACAGATGTAGAATACTCGAAAAAAGCTTTGTTGGCTAGCCATAGTCTGGTTCATAAACATCGCTAGCTATTGCTTCGATTAGAGACAAGTACCTCTCAAAAATTACCGAAATCTTACCTACGAGGTGTAAGGATCCGATGATCCGCGGGTTTTCATCATCTCAGGTTTTGATGAAATTGCATATTCACGGCGCAGAAAATGTCAATTCGGATCCCATAAGTATCGATTGATCTGCAGAAAGCTTCGTGTTCGTCGGTGTAAGCGTGTAGGAAAGGGATCGATACCAATAATAGTGTGTTAGCTAGCTATTAGCACTTACACTTCGCCGCACTCACTTCCAGATAGCTTCATATTTGATGTCTACATCATGGAGAACACAGCTACGTCGTGTAAGTTGTCTTGCATACATGTAGTTATTGTATTAAATTTGAGTCGTCTTGTGTTATTTTAAAAAATACCTCTGGTAATGAGGGTGGTGATCGCAAATACACATTAAACATTAAGCAGACCAGTATCCCGCATGATACACTGCTTTCCAGCTTAAAAATCCAGCTCCATCGCGTCCTTCCTATCTCCTTCCAGATTTGACTGATGATAGTCCAAGCTTCAAAAGCGACGTTCCTTCGCAGCATGTGCGGATGTAGTGATGACTTGAAGACATTCATCGACGAGTTAATGATATCGTCGATATCACGATCTAGCTATGTCTTTCAGCCCTGATCATTTCTTAGCTTTGATACCCGAACTTCGAGAAGATAAACCATACAGTTAAACTGAGATCTTTAATGATCGGATATCATACCCAACAACCTACTCGTTCACAACCTGATCATGTTCGTGGGTTATTGAAGTGATGGCATGGCCATTATATTCCTCAACCCCCGCTGCTTTTGAAGCAACGGCCTCAAGAATGCGCTTTGTCAAGCATGAGAGATCTGAATCGACACAGACGTATTTTGTTTGACCGCAGGCAGTGTCGACTTTGGTTATGTATGGTATTGGTGAGGCAAGGATTTGGGTGGCAAGCGCGAGGGTTGCGAGAATAATGGCGAGTTGTGAGAGTTGCATGGTGAAGATCGTTTGTTGTAATAGTAGTGATATATTTTGATGGTTGAGAAAGATATTGAATAGTATTTGAGGATATTCTGAGAAATACAAGTAAGTGAGGGAGCTTGAGACTTTTTCGTATTATTATTACCCCAAAAATTAGTACAAAGGAATGACTGTGGACAAGATATTGCACAAAAACTTCTCAACGGATTCACGAAGGATATAAAACCTCACCCTCGTCCCCTCAATCACCACATTCACCCAAATGACGTAGAGAGCAGCAGAAGATCCTAACTGTTAGCCCACAAGACATCTTAGCGTCGCTGCATAAACGTGGATTAACAGCTTGACATATCCGATTTGGACCCTTTCGTCAAAAGGTGATTGCGATCTTCGCTAATGCGACTCAAGACATTTCCACAACTTCCTACACGGCTGAGAATATAGTAGACTTCATAGTATAAATTCTCAAATCACACTCATGCTCATCTGTACAGCCTTTGGATATTCTCTGATATATACATCATTTTTCCTGAAGAAATTCCAAAGGGGTTGACTCTAAGATGTTCGAGGAAATCTACAGGTTTTGTTTTCGTGTCTTAACCCCTATTTGGTATCCATGTATTCGCGTCTCTGCTTTCGGACGTGTTGATAAGATCGTCATGTCGATCAGCGCATGGCAGTTGTTGATCACTAGCTCCTCGGTGTTCGGTTGTGGAAAGACATGACAGGTGAAACAGGACCCTTGTTTTCGTGACGTTGAACAGTTACTCTCTCAGTTGCATAACATGCTATTGAGAGAGGCTGATATCCATTCGCATCAGCTTTTCATAGAGGTAGAAGGATTACGACACTACGATAGTCCTTTCCTCCCTGATATATATTCTCTACTGATTAACTTCATGAGATATTTGCTAAAATGCTTCCAATCTTGCGTTTTGCTTGACAACGACGTGAAAGTCTTGTTTTGTATCCATACTGATTCATGAATAGTTTGAATATCGTCCTTGCCCTTTCAGTATCTAGCCTTGCAATGTTTATACAGCTTCTCCTGAAGTACTCAAGCTCCATTGTGACTTTCGAGCCATTTGGCTATCATTTTTGACACTCGAGAACTCGCCCTCAGACATTATATCTCAAAATCCGGTACCAAGCTTGTTTGATTTAAAATATAGCTTCAAATCTGCAAGAGAAGGTGTACTATAGCCTCATATCGGACTTAATTTAACATTATATATTATAACATTGATGAACGTCCACTTTATTTCCATCGCATCTTTCGCATACCTTCTGCATTCACTCATTCCGTCATACTCACATAGCCTCTCAATGATGGTGATGATCCTCGCCATCCTCTCCTTCGAATCTCTTCTCAAGGCTTCGTCCAACCCATTGTGTCCCCTTCGCTCTGAGCGCCTTGGTCGCCACACTCATATCCAAATTCATTTGTCTCGCAATATAAAGCGGCAATTGGGTGTTATCCCAATTACCCGCCATATTGTATCTCAGTGTCTTGCCTCCATGTTCGCTTGAATATCCAAATAATGTAACATCGGCAGCGGAATGTCCGCCAGTCGACCAATGCACACCACCGCGTGCGGAAAGCATTTTGCCCATCTCATTCAAAAACGTGCTTTTACCCTTGAGTGCGACTAAGGTTGCAATTTCGGCGTCTGTGGGGTTGGTGAGACCGTATTGGGGGAACACAATAGTCCTCAAGAACGAAGCTGGATCCGGTCCAGTGTACTTTCCGAACGCCGCGCCAAGGGCTTCAGCAGATGCGTTGGCGGCTTGGAAGACTAGCGGGTTGTAGAATGGGAGAGTTAGACCACCGCATTCGTGATCGGCCGCAGAAAGCATTGTTGTGGAAGGGTGAGCATCGATCCAAGATCGCACAAAGTCCATTACTTCGTTGTATTGGATCGTGTCGTGGAGATGACCAATAGGGTCGTTGGAGTGCCCGGCGTGGTCGATGCGCGAGGCTTCAATCATGATGAAGAAGCCACGGCGGGATTTCTCGGTGGCTTTCTCGAGAGACACGAGGGCGGTCTTGGTCATTTCGAGGAGAGATGGCTCAACGTTGTCTTGTCTGTCGACTTCGTAGGACATGTGGCCTGGAAATGAACTGTTAGTCGATATTAAAAAAGAGAAGTATAACGGGTGAGAGGCCTTGAGAGCGGGATGACAACATACCTTCCGTGAAGAGACCAACATAAGGCAAAGGCGCTGCCTCACCACCCTTCAACTTGTCAAAACCAGCACGGTCAGTAAAGACATTGAATCCCTTATCCTTTCCGAATTCAAGCAAATCAATGTCATCCTTTCTGCACGATCCAGCCTGACCCCGGGGCTTGAAGTAGCATCTTCCACCGCCGAGGAGGATGTCGACGACAGATCCAAGAGGATGACCGTAACCAATCTCGTGCTCAGCGATCTTAGCCTCAGAATCGCGGTGGACGACGTGAGCGGCGTAGCAGGCTGGTGTGGCGTGGGTGATTCTGCTCGTAGCGATCAAACCAGTCTTAAATCCATCAAGCTTCGCAGCCTCGAGGATAGATCCAACCGGTTGACGGTCATCATCGACAGCAATAGCTAGTGATGAAGTCAGACAATTGTTCGAACGAACTAGATGTGGAACACACACCTCCGTTATATGTCTTCACACTACATCCAAAAGCTGTAGCGCTAGCCGCAGAATCGGTAACCAAGTCGTCACTTGCTTGTGTTCTCACACTTCCAAGGACCTATCTCTCTCATTAGCAAACGGCTCCAACTACTTACCACCATAATCAAGTAAAGTGCAACACACCATCTGATCAGCCGCCAACTGGAAAGTCTTAGGCCTATCAATCTGTCCACCATTCCTTATAGCCGAAACATAATCTCTAGCCAAAGTTTGGGAAGCGAATCCAAATCCGTCAGGAACGATGTAGATGAATGAGCGAGCGGCATCGCGGTCCCAATCGGCTGGTCCAGTGACCACGGGGACGTGGCCTGCTGCTTGGGTTATGAACACCAAGATGGCAACGGGCATGAAGGTTGGGAGATGCATCTTGACTTGAAGTCGCAGGTACTTGAGGAGATAAGGTGGAGTGAAGAAGAGAGAGAAAACAAGGTACTCCAAACCCTTTATTTTGAAATCGTACCAGGACTTATACAAGAAGCTGCCCCCCTCACACTCCCTTCGGAATATCGTCCCCAGAAGTGCTAGAGGCAATTCAAACTCGCAGGAACCTTCCAAGATCGTAATATCGAATTCTGAGGCACGTGGGTGGTGCTGTTGGAAACATCAGGGGCTTGAAGTGCTGGCCAAGGTGCCCAGCGTCTTGGCTGGGAATAACCTCATTCTCGAAGCCAATGGTACCGACAGGGAGGCAGGCATGCTTCTTTGAGCCAAGGGCGAATTACCGAGGGATTCTTGAGGCTGGACCATTTCGTCTTCGGTAAACAAGATATACTAAGGCATACTTCAAGGTCGCAAGCCGATGATAAAGTCACAAGAGAATCTCAGGACACTGCCTCATGTCACTGTTCAGAGTCAGCTAACTTTGATGACTATTAAAATCTAAAACAGTGAATTTACACTGGAGTCCTAAATCGCTTCGTCTCGGCTCGCCTCGACTTCTCGCGGTGCTGGATAGGAAGGTTCTTGCAAAATGGGATTGCAATCTAGTCTCTAGAGTAATGCTATACAGTGGTGATTGTTAGTTTTAAGGTATTATGAGTTTTGAAAGAGGCAGCTTTGAAGAGGACAGTTTCTGCCTAAAAGGGATAAATTTCCCCGAAGAACGTGCATGTCCTAATAGCGGTGCGAGAATAGTGCTGGATAGCACTGGATACATGAATCGATGATGCCAACCAAAGGCACAACTAGCTCGTAGAGTAGATTATTGGCTTCTTGCGCCGAATAAGGATATGGATAAAGACCTGCAGTCGAGAGGGGACCTTTATTGGGAATCACCTACCGGTCTCTAATCCCAGTCCACTCGGTTCACTTCGATTATGTTGTGCAAAGAAGATATCCCATACATCCCAACTCCGTCACCACAAAGTCATGACCCCTCCAAAGACCGATTCCGCTGCTCAAAAGTATCACATGCATTTCATGAGGACGCAAGATCGTGTCGAATGCCATATGAATTCCTTAGTTACAATGGGACCGGTTCCGGATGCAAAAAGACATCTCAATCATCCAGCCATTGCGAATTTACGCCTTCAATCCCCCCACGAACCAAGCAAATCATCCACTCTCCATTTATGCCTCCTGGAAAGCAGCTGGGAATCGTCGGACGTTGTCGGCCAACTTTCCCTTGTTGCTCAAGAATTGAACATAGGCACCATCAACCAAAACCTTTCCTGCGGCCTTCTTCTCCATGTACTCCTCACGGCGGAGAGGGGTGAAACCCCAGTTCTTGGAAACGATGATCTTTTGGCGACCTGGGAACTTGTATTGAGATCGGCGGAGAGCCTCGAGAGCGTTGGGACGGTCTGGAATAAATTTAATTACAGAAAGTGTACTACTATAGGGCAGACTTACAGTTCTCCTTGGTGCGGAGAGACAAGATGATCTGACCAATGTTGACACGGGCAACAGATCCGTTAGGCTTTCCCCAAGCACCACGCATTCCAGTCTGCAATCTATCGGCACCGGCACAAGACAACATCTTGTTGATACGGACGACGTGGAAAGGATGGGCGCGGACACGGAGATGGAAAGACTCCTTTCCGGCGGTCTTGACCATGTACCTGGATCCAACCGTTAGCATTCATAGGCTTTATTCATCCCCGCACATCTGGGTCGTTCCCTCCAATGATGGCGCTGATATGTGATTCGCCTTCGACTGACGCACGATTGTCATCTGGGGTATACTGACTTGTTGGCGCAAATACGGGCAGCCTCCAAAGCCTCGGAGCTCAACTGTTCGTACTCGTTGGAAATCATGTGGATGCAGAGAGGGAACTCGTCGACATTTGCGCGCTTTCGGCCAAGATCGAAGATACGGATCTTAGGGTCCTTTGAATTCCTTTGTCAGCCACATTTCTACGATCCGCCTTTGATCGTATGTCGTAGAAATTTAGTTGGAGATTCGAAACTGTTGAAAAGGTATAGATATGCTGTATGTTCGCGGAGGTTAGACTTACGGGGACACCACGGTTGACTGTAAGAGAGGTCAGCTAAAGTTCAAGATTGCGGATCTGGGGTCTCTGAAGCAGAGACCAAACTGGATAATACGCACATCTGGACTTAGGGAACGGCTATAATTTGTTAGCCGTAGATCTTGCAAGCCTGAATTTTTACGCTGGAGACAGAGAGAGCTGCAGATGAAGCCCGCGAAGTGCTCGCCGCTCAATCGTCGTCCCTCCATCTCCCGGCGCTAGATGGGCTCCAAACTCACCTTGTTCTTGCAGTAACGGTAACATCTCGCAGGACGGCGTGCCATCTTGAATGATTTCAGATGGATGTCGTGCGGGGAGGTGTTGGTATAATCGTGTCGACGGCGAGGTCGTAATGGGGAAGCGGACGTCTTATGAAGTCAAAGGTCGATTTCAAAGCAAACGGCGCTAGTCCGGGTTTTCGCTTAGAAAGCCAGCCGGTATTTGGTGCCGCACCACAAAGAGGGTTAGCCCTAATATTGTGGCAACAAAGATCGGAAATTCAGAGACACAGAAACGATAGAGTCATAACTATAATGCCATGATTGAGCTAGAAGCAGACGGTCGTGGAAGGGCACAGCAACATCTCATAATGAATCCCACGGCGAACTTTTTGCTTAGAAAAGGCCTTGACGCAAAGCCAGGGATTACAATTCTGGCGTGGACTAAGTACCTTCTGCTTGGTGACATCTCCATGTTCTCACCAAGTCAGCTACTTAATACATCCCCCTAAAGCATATTCAAGCATTATGTGTCCGTCTGATATTACCACTAAATTTGCGCAACGCTCTTCTATTTCCCTTCTGTGGGAAACAGCAAACCGTTCCGAGCTGTCGCCGTTTGATCTCCGAACCCACCAGCAACCCCATAACATAGCTGATTTCAGTTTCATTTCAAGCCACATTCTTCCAAATAATTTCAAACAATTTTCGTCCAGAGAACGAGGCGGTATCATTCGCTATGCTAGAAGCCGCAAAAGGTACATATATGCCCAGTCCATCATCCTCCAATCCTCACGCCAATCGTGACATTTATGCCTCAGCCTGTGAGCTCAAGATATCCGAATCACCTCCATCCAAGATAGCCATTGTCGAGCACCGGTAGAGCTTACCGCAAGCAGTTCCGAGCTCAATCTGCAAGAAGAAGAAAAGTAAGTGAAATGGCCCTCCAAAGTCAAAGACTTCATCGTTAGGCAAGTTCTCTCGCAGACCCTCATGAAGAAACAAAAGGTCTGGTCTTTGAGTAGAAGCAAGCTTCAAAAGGATGTAGACGACAAAGGAGAATATGGACGTACGTTGTTGCCGCCGAAGTGGTGGACGTTGGTCTTGGACAACATGGCGTAGCTATTTTCAATTAGCACGTATTTCAGCACGTAAATATGTTTGTGGGAAACTTACTACTCGAGCTCACTCTTGCGAAGAGGAGGAGTGTTACCGGCGATGATGACGAGCTTGGCCTTTCCGGAGCGGAGAGTCTTGAGGGTTGACTTGTATCCGAGGGTGACCTTTCCTGACTTCATAACAAGCGCAAGGCGCGAGTTGATGGAGTCAGCGGTCTTCTTTGCCTTCTTTGTTGGTGCCATCTTTGCGTTTGTTCAAGATTGAGTGATTCTTGAAAGTGGTGGTTGATGCTCCGGCGTTGTGGTTAAAGACGGAAAAGTTCGTAGGATGTGTGGAAAATCCACATCGTGTATCGCGCCAACACACTAGCGCGGGTTTCCAACATGTGTAGCCTCAGGCCAAAGAGATGTCGTGACTTTGAGCAAAAGCAGACTTTATGCCAGTCCATAGAATTGCAACCTGATGACTGCCATTGTGTAATGTGATTGTGTTATAATAAATGGCTAAACGCTCAATTAGGAACTCAAGGCTGAGTAGTGTAGCTCACATTTGTCACCTGACGGTTGCCATATCAGACTCTCGTGCTTCCTGTGGCTCTGTTTGTGCTGGTGAGGGAGTTGCCCGTAGAACACATCTAGATCTTGGAGATCTTCTAGGGTGGTCAATCTTATTCCAACCAGGCATTGGTCAATATAAGTACCTAAATTATGTCAATTTCGCCTGCCAATGGGCACTGCCAATGGGCAGCTTCATCTATGAGGGATGATTGTCGAAATAGTAGAGCTTCCAAAAAAACACCTGCTAACTCAAACCACTTGACGGTTACAATTGACAAGCTTAATCCTTGAATTCTTTCACATCCTTGTATGCGAAATCCATTTGCATGAAACGGGAGATCAGATAATTCCCGCTGCCCCTATTCCTGTCATATTGTGGTAGCGAAACGCATATTCATGCAAGGATCCCAAGCAATCCAGTCTGTCTATTATCTACTATGACTTCCATGCCAGCAACCATAAGTAGACATGAATGTTACAACATCAACAGATGTACACTGCCCTCTCCTTCTCCGTGAGCCATTACAAATATTATGCCAAAGACGTCGTTGCCACAAGCTATTTCGGGATCTCGATAAGGATACTTATACGATAGGAACATCATAATTAATACGGAACACTCGGGCCTTGTTTTCTCCTGACGACGCAAATCAACATTCCTCGCGCCTACATCTCACAACATCCCATAACCATATTCCATAGTAAACATGTCTACAGTTACAAAAAAGCCACCGGCGAGCTCAACACATGGCCGCAAACCCTCTACAGATCCCACAGCTACAGCTTCACCACCACCACGACCAGCTCGACCAACTGTTCCATCAACGGCTTCGGCGACCGCGACCGCGAATGGAGTCGCGCGCAGTAGATCGATTCGTGGAGCCTCACCCGTATCTGCGCGTGGTTCGATGCAGCGACCTGCCGCGGGCGCTTCGCATTTAAGCTCAGCCAGTACAAACTATGATGCCGACGAAGAAGCTCACGCCGAGACGGTCGCTGTATTAGATGACCTGAAGGAACGTTTGCGAAAGACCGAAGCCATGTCCGAACAATACCAGAAGCAGGCGCAGGTTCTACAATCGAGATTGGATGAAGCTGTGCAGGAGCACGAGAAGCTGGAGGATCGGATACATGAGAGTGATGAGCGATTAGAAGCGCTGGAGAATGAGAAGAGGGATGCGCTGAGACAAAAGAGGGAGATGGAGAGTATTTATGAAGCGGAGAGGAGTTCAATGACGAAGGAGAGGGAGGAGAATAGTAATCGAGAGGAGGAAATGCAGACTATTATTCAAAGATTGAAGGATTCTTTAAATTCGAGATCTAATATGGATGAAGAGGGCAGAATATCCAGGCGCTGTAAGTTGAGCCCGCCTTCGTTAAGGGTATTCACTAATTCTAGCAGCAAACAATTCGTCTCCTATCGACAGCCAATTTGCCCCTGCCGCCGGATTGAACCGCAGCGATTCTCGAAACAACTCCAAGCTCCTCCTCCAAAAAGACCGATTAATCGAATCCCTCCGCCTAGAGTTAGTCGAAGCCCAGATCAAGCTCGTGGAATTCGAGAACATGGGGGGCGGACGTCTACAAGAGGTAGAGCGACTACTACTAGAAGCCCGTATGACGAATGCCCGATTGATGGAAGATAACGAGAGCTATCAACTCCTGCTGTCAGAAAAGACATTAACGGGCGATTTCGCTAAAAGCGAATTTATGGGCTCAGCATCCCACAACGCCGATGCGCTGAGCGCATTGGAAGGGAGATCCGCTCCAGCCAGTCTAGCAGACGAGCTCTCCGAAGTAATGGAAGGAGACAGCGACAGCATCCGACGTCTCGAAGCCGAATTGAAGTCCGCAAAGGGGGAAAATAAAGCCTTAACACTCTACATCAACAAGATTATCGAGCGTCTCCTCCAACACCAAGATTTCGAAGCCATCCTCGACCAATCCTCCGATTTCAAGCCCGGCGCTCAAGGAGGGCCAAACACAGACAAAGATCTGCCTCCTCCTCCAAAAGAACAAGCTTCCGGCGCCTCAATCCTTCAACGCGCAAAATCCGTCGCTATGGGTGGATCTCGTAGACCGAGACCACACTCCCAAATGCCAGCCACCTTTTCCGCCCTCACAGATCCAGACACCGCGCCCTCCATCCCATTCGGTCTTAACCGCTCATCCAGTCACCGAAATGGTGGACGCCCGAAATCAGAACAATATACCGGTGGCGCCGCGAGCGTTGTCAATCAGATGTACAGAGGCGGACCGGCCTCGCCTCCTCTTCATGGTCCGCAGACACCGCGACACTCGCAATCGTTCTTCGCTCCTCCTCCTGTGTCTGGCACGAACCCAAATGCCGCGCATAGAGTACCCAGTACAGGCCAAGTACCTACGACGGGGAACTTCCCAGGGATGAACAAGGGGGAGAGTGGAAGCAGTGGGACGAGTGAGAGTGGTGATGTGAGCACGCCGCCTAGTAATAGTCCGCCGAGAGCGGAGAAGGCAACGACTTTCGCGGGCAACAAACCACGCCCATTGAGACTGGTGCAGGACCATCCTGAGAATAAGAGAGATGATGATAGATCGAAGAGAGCGAGTTGGATGGGGTCACTCGGGTGGGCGTTTGGGAAGAAAGAAGATGGCGGGGAGAAGGAGGAGAGTATTCAGGAATAGCTTTCCCCGGACGTAGTGGATGAGCGATGGAAAATCTCAGACCATAGGAGTAGGGTAGTGGCGGAAATAGTTGGTTTTGAAACGACGACTGCAGTTTCAAATGGATGGCTTTATCAAAGTAATCACTTGGATGAGAGATCTTGATTGTAGGACGTTGGATGATTGATGGATGAAAAGTGGTTGGAAGGACGGAGTCTTATTTTCGCTGTATACCTGGTCTAGTAGGAAATATATAATATGATCAAACACCAAGGAAAACACTCAAACGGAAAATAACATGGAAATAAATCGAAGGACATGACCGACCCTCTTCCTCCCTTTCGAGCGCGTGCTCACCTAAGAACATGCAGGTACCTAGTGCATTATAACTCTGACTATCGCATTCCACAAGCCTGAATAGAGCCCTCTTAACGAAACGCCCGCCATGGTAATTCGAAAGGAAAAGAAGACAAGTCAGAGATCACAATTTCGTTGCCGTAGTCTTGTTTCAGCAAATTGCAGTCTCCACTTCTCGCTCGCTTGTTGCTTCGCTAGTTAGTCTTTTCTTTGTTTACTTTGTTAGCTTGCTGCAGCGACGGGAGGTCTTGCTGAAATCGGTGCCGTGCGGTGACGTCCTTAGTCTTGATCGCCGCCAAAGTCTTCAGCCAATTCCTATACTCGAAAAGAATCATAGCTTTGCACAGAGTCCATCTGCATTTCTTTAAAATTTTCCAGCAGCTACAGTACAATTGTCAACTCGAAAAACGTCCTTTTCTCATCTTATTCTACTAGGCTCAAGCGCCTTTACCAATTCAAAGTGTGCTAAATATCGAGTTCAAATTGACGCTGGACACCGCATGTGATCTCAACTTGATCTCGTCTGAAACTCTTCACGAACTGCACATATTCAGTGGCGCTGATCTATGCCCCGAAGATGTCGGCGTTTGTCTCAACGGAGGCCTCCTGTTTTCTATCTTCACAATTGCCCTTAGCTGGAAAGGAAAAGGAAAACCCTTTCGACGAATCTTCACAACCATATTCCATGTCATCGAAGGTGACTCCCTTCCATCGCAAATTATCCTTGGCTCTAACACGATCACAAAGTACAGCATCTTGAAGTTGGTTGGATTCGGTGGCCGGAGAAATCCCACCTTTTCCGAAAGAAAAACAAAGGGTGTGTTGTTGAGGGCAGCGTAGATGCCCCTTGAGGTTGATTCTGGCAAATCTGCCAAGCACACGCGAAAGGCAATCAGACGGAGAGGAACCAGAAGAAGAAAGAGGAAGCTGAGGCTAATGATAAGGAGGTGGATGATGATATTCGAAGAAAAGAAGAAGCAGCTTCCTAGAAGCGACGAGGGAATGGCGAGTCTTTGAAAATCGTAGAGCTCTGGGCAAAGGAATACTAGATAGTGAGAGTAATGCATCGTTTCTCTTTCAAAGATTTAGACCTTTTAGTACCCCAGTGTATCCTTAAGAGCTAGAATCCTTAAGCACCGAATTGTCACGAGGGCGGATCTAGGACTAGGCCAACTCTTCACCAGCGAAGCGGAATCCATCCAAGATTCGTAGTAAATTCATCACCTTAAAATGCTTGGTAAGGGCATCAAATGATTATGTTACATCGAAACGTATGTGGGAGATCTTACCTAATAGGTGAAGGTACACAAAGCTTGTGAATATCTGAAATCTGTTATCGATACCAGGGATCTAAGCTACACTAGGACATGATAACTTCGAGGAAGTTGGCATTTATCCATAAATTCGAGAGTTGTGGTTGACATCTGCCTAGTACATGTGATTGGCTGGTACCGTTACACAAAAGCTTAGTGCACCAAGTCATGCATACAGGTCATAATGGCGGATTCTGTTGTCGAGGCTTATTTGTAGCCGTTTTTTCAAGCAAGGCGCCATTCATGGTTAAGCCTAATATTCCCGTTTGAAAAGTTGTTCCATCATTCTCAGACATCAAACATATGGCGAATCTTCCTACGGCTTTGATAGAAGGCTACCCAAAGCTCGCTAATAACATGGGGAGATATGCCCAGAGCGCAATATATGGCCGGTTCAGTGGTTTGAATTCTCAGAACATTCTCTATATGCAGGCTGAGCTATTTCGTCAGGAGAAAAGGCTTAGACGTTTAGAGACCAGCGACGCAGCCTCTAATCTTGGAAACAAAGCGAAATACGGAAAAGCCTGATACTGGTTGAGCAACTACTCTTGTTAAGAAGGCAGCGATCAGTGGGAGTTTGTGCTGATGATTCGTCGGAAGTTGAAGGAGTATTGTAGGTTGTCACTTCTCAACTTGAAGATTAATCTCGCTTACTATAGTAACAACGATGCAATTATAAAACAATCTATGATGGCTGCTTTGCCGGATCCAAACCCTCGTGCACTGAAATCGCCTAGCAGTGGTTAGAGCGACCCGGCATGGGAAGTGGTGCTTTGATAGGAAAAGATAGAGACATCTGGCGCAACACAGACGGTCTTCTCACGATTTTTCCATGTGGTGGCAGAGACTCGTTCTCAAGTTGGTGTACAGAACGTTTCATCCGCTGGATCCACAAACTGTTCTGGCACCATTGGAAGGAAGTTGATGATCCAGAATCTGTAATCGCTTCCTATGAAGAAAATGTATTGCTCAAGTACACCTCTCGGATCACGACTATCGTTGCCCCTTTACTACCGATACTGGGGATAGTTGTGCTGTATTGTGTCAATTCAATGAAAGCTAGACTTGGGCTCGTCTCCCTTTTCACTTTCGTATTTTCGGCAGCTTCATCATTTTTCACAAATGCGAAGACAGGAGAGATACTCGCTGCTAAATCTACGTGAGTTCAAATTCACTTCAACACAACTGTGAAGGTTTGGACACTGATGTTCTAGGGAAGTTTCGGCGCAGTTCTGGTAGTTATTAATGCTGCCAGAAACGCAGACGGGATCCTCGCGGTCTGAAAAGGCATGGTGGAGACAGATGTTGGAGCTCTGTATTTCGAGAAACGAGAATAATCAGTTGCCACGCACTACCAGTATGCTTCGTCTGCTCGAGGATGTGCGAGCTCGTCTTTGGCAAAGCAATATGAGCAATTTCTAGTGGCTTCCACTTCTAAGCTGAAATCATTTCGTATCGCTATTAGAGTCATTAAATGATTTTATCACTTTGAACTATCACTTCGGGCGATTTCTAGAATTTTCTGAGCCTCTGAAATTGTTATAACTTGCTATACATACCTTTCTAGCAATGTAAGAATAAGTTCCATGTATGTTGAAGGCAATGCAATTTTGACAAGCTGCGATAGATGTCATTCTGGGATATGATAACTTTCTTATATCCAAATGCCATGTCCTTACTGCGACGGTACTATGATCATCAAGTAAGGTCCTAGGATCAACTCGTGGGATTAATTCTGTCGTACGCATGTGCCCCACCCAGCCAAATCTACCTTCCCAGGTCCGGAGACTCCAAACCTAAGTCCATTTCTGTACAGCAAGGAATGTCTTCCGGCGAGCCCAATTCTTCGTGTCGGACAACGAGCTCCACATTTTTCGCGCTGCAAACTCTCTTGATATCCTCTAAGACAGCTTCTATCGGCGTGACGTAACTCTGATGGGCGCTTTCTCGTCCTCTTTAAAGCATACCAACGATGAAACCATCCGGATCCCAAACGAAGGAGCCCGTGTCTGAACCATAAGAGAATTGTCTTTGGTGATTGTAGTTATAGAGTGGAGTATCCAGAACAAGCCACTCGTCCGAAACCGTTCCATCCACGTCTCTGAAGCTCGATTCAATATAGCTGCTCACGCCATATGTACATTCCGTCGAACGCCCATATTTCCACACTACCTGTTGCTTGTTTTCTTTCTCTACTAGACCTTGTCTATGCTTAAATTCCTCGGTAGTAAGACTTTGCTTAAGATATCTTGGCATATCCTCGATGTCCTTGTTGGATTGTAGTCCTAGTTTCATAGCATCTTTAACATATGTAGTGAAGCGTATCCTCCTGAAATATGGTAGCTTCGGAAGTTCATTAGCGATAATAATCAACATCTAACTAGGTAACGTCTTACCTTGTTAACGAAAAGAGCTGGATCAGTGAAGCGAGTAGGATTTTCCAAATGAATCAACGCCCAGTTTATTCTATGATGGTGGCCAGTAGTTGTCTTAGATCCTACTCGAATTCCGGATAACTTCCATACAGTCCCTAATTGAGACTTTGCGCCTACCCAAGCCTGGCACTCAGGGAGTAGAGCTTTCAAAGACGAAACTATGGATTCATCAACTGCCGAAAGGTAGCTCCCAGATTCCGAATTTGATTTGATCTATCACGTCGTCCAGATTGCGGGTTGATCGCTGACTAACATATAAGTTTCGCCCAACACTTTCCTCTGCTTGGGTTGGATATGCTTCTCTACGAACTTTTCCGAGCAAATCATCATGAGTGGAAAGTCCGTAGACTTTTCCATCAACCTTTATAAAACCTCCGAGAGTGCCACTGCCGCCGGCCTTGATATCCTCGTGATCTCTCGACAAGCCAATTGAGGACCCAACACGTGGGTACTTCGCTGGCCGTTGGTCTTTCACATCCACAGTAACGTAGTCGCCTTCTGCTCGCGGCTCATGGCAATCGTCTGGAAGGCCTTCCATAATCTCAACGTCAAAATCGCAAACACCATCACCCCTTTAGCGTTTCAGCATCCTACTCCAATTACAGTGCGAGATATGGTACAACCCGGAAACTTACCTTAAGAATAAATTCAAACTACGCTGACGATTCGCTGTGCTTCTTCGCGATGTAATTTGTTTTCCTCGACAGTGATAAGAACAACTGCTGGGTTGTCGCTTAGCTTTTTATCATATCCCAGGCGCAAATAATCTACCGCAATCCAACATTGAGCTTCCATTGTCGAAAGAAATGTAACGAAATTAGATCGAAGCTCTGGTGTTATCGTATTTTTGAGAACTTCGCTGGTTATCACAACCATTTTGTTGGGAACATCCCATGTGCAAGTGTCGTGAGGTTCTGGAACGGGGGCACGATACCAGCTAGAGCGGCAGCTGCGGGCTAATAGCTTCGGTTTCTCCCTGAGACCTCCATAATAGTCAGGGAGAAGGGCAGTCGTCCTGGCTGCCTTTTCAGTGTAACTGGGGGTCCTCTTCGTGGATAATTTACTCGGGCGCGAGCTCACTTTTCACCTCCCAGGGCTCGACGTGGTATACACCTCGGGAGTTTCTCTGCAGAGCCGTTGTTGGGGTAAACTTCTCGAGAAGATAGAGAAGACCTGGCGTTTATTGCGTTATTGAGATATGTAGATCGGAAGGAGTCCTCGATTTTTCGAAAGAAAAGTAGGCCTCAGAGAAGCGGGCACTTGCTTCGAGGCTAGGCAAATACGTCTTCGGCGAACCAGAAATGGCTAGGTAAGTCTTGCGTCTCAAGGCCCGAAGTCGATGCAAAAGAGCCTAAATTTTTATTTAAAGTGATCTTTGGCGTCACTTAAAGTTATGATGATCTCAAAGATCTGAAATGATCAATTTTCGACGAAGTTTCAAACGATCAAATCGCTTCGCTCGAAAGTAATTTCCAGTTGGCTGGTCTGGCTTCGTGGAAATACTACAGCGCGAACTAAACTGGCCTATTTTATCTCTTAGGCGTGACTCATTCAAAGCCGCCGATTCGTTCGCTACCCATAGTAGTTATACTTGAATTGGCTAAGGTTGTTACCGTTACTATTCTTCTTGGTATAGGAAGATACATTAGGAAAGTTTATAGTTCAGAACGTCCGAAGGAGTGCTGTCAAGAGCAATCCTATAGTGTATAGTTTTGTGTTGCAAAGTTAGCAAGTAGTTACGTGACTTCAGAATGTCATTCCGGTAATGTCCCCTAAAACTTTCGTGATTTTGGACACTATAAAAGTCTTCAATTTCAAGTCACACAACGATTCAATAGCCTTATCGAGGCGAACACGTTCTTGCTTCGCTGAAAATCAAATTGAACACTTCAATTTCTGGTCGTAATGTGAGATAAGTGATGTTAGCCAGAATCTCCATTTTTGAGTGATTGGCCGTTGCTTAAATCACCACAGAGAATATCCTATAAGTTTGCTAGCCGCCAACTCGCTTCAGATTGTGAACTTCCCAGATGGAATATCAGTTCAAATAATATATTTGGCTTATTCGATTCTATAATATTTTGACTCATAATCATTCCATTGAGCACGATTTCCTTACTTCCTCAAGTGCCTTCCAAACTCATCTTACAAGTTTCTTACCTGATAATTCCATCTCGAGTAAGTCTTCCTCTATTGAAGTCACTTTGGAATTTAAATCCCATAATCAAGAGTAAATGTCATCCGCGCCATGCCGTCTGATCTACAGCTATTCATCATTAGTGATAGCACACGAACAACATCAAGATGTACCACCAACTCAAAAATCCCCATAAGACCATTCTCACATCGCTCCCCACAATCCTCTTCATCACCTGCCTACGGCTTCCCCGTCAAGCCTCCTCCTAGGCCTCAAAAGTGAACTCCTCCAAATTCTCAAAATCCACATTGCGATACTCGCCATATTCGGTAATACGAGGTTGATCATGAAGTCTCCAAGCTGTTCTGCGGTGGGGTCGGGTCTGGGTTTTGTTATCAGAATGATCAAGGAGGAGGGAGACCAGCAGATTAACAGACAGCTGTCAGTTTTAAAGCCTAGAAAGGAACATAGCTGGCTATCTTAGACTGTGAAATGATAAAACAATCAATAAATCGAAATATTCCACACAAACCTCATCTTTCACCCCGTCACAAAACTCCCTTAGTTCAATCCCATCCACATCTAGTAACAACACGCGATGATGTCGATTCCTACAAGGAAATATACCATCGTATCAAGTGCCAACTTCCCTGCTTCCAGCCAGTCTATGGAAGCTCGAAGACTGCAATTCACTAGCTTCTGAGCCAAAGGTCCGAGACTACGAACATGCCATAGAGAGGAGGAAGTAAATCTGTAAGACCAGCTTGGAGGACGGGGGAGTAGCGCTTCTGTTCTCAAGAAAACAATAGAGAGAATTCAACATAGACAAAAGAGAAACTCAGCGAAAATCTTGAGAGATGTTCGAACCACACTTAGAACGATACATAGTTCAGGTGGATTCATTGCCATCTTGAATCATAATCCTCTCGGATTTCTGCTTTTAGTATCAAGCGCCCAGATCGCCGCCCTCAAGTAACAATACACCGTCCCATACTCCTGCCCAATTTACTCCAATTTCCCTACAGCCAATTTAAGAATCTCTTCCTGGCTCTTCCCAGCATTCCTTGGATCCTTCGCAACGCTCTGCCAGACCTCACCATGTCTCGGTTCACTAAGTATCATCTTTGCAATAACATCTGCACGTTTTTCCTGCACATAAAAGTTAGTCCCATACTGAAGTAACCGATAGAATTCCATGGACAACTTACATCTGTCCCATGCTGCACCAAGAACTTATAATACCAGGCCCACGCATCACCAATATCACTATCCAGCAAAATAGCTTTCTCGAACCAATTCTGCGCTTTCTCCAATCTTCGCTCGCCCCAGAATATACGTGCGATAGTGACGAAGAGGATGGGATCATTATCAACTTTCTTGATAGCTTCTAAGGCTCGTGGTTTTCTCTGTGTACGGGCTTCGAGATGCCAGATTGATTCGGTGTATAGAAGACCACTGGTAGGTACTTGTTGTAGAGCTTGAGCCATGAGATTTTTTGCTTGGCTAATATTGTTTGCACGTCTTTCTAAGCGAACAGACTCGGCCCAAAGCTCAGGAGATTTGGGCACGGCTAAGCGGCCTCGGTCGAGGACACCACGGGCTTTGACTACATTGCCTACTCGTTCTTCGAGTCGCGAGTAGAGGAGCCAGAGAGGTATTGATTTCGCGCATGCTTTGGTACCTGTGCCGTATGCCTCGCGAGCTTGTGGTAGTTTACCGTCGCCTTCGTAAATTTGTCCCTTCATCATCCACAATTTAGCCGCACCAGGGAAGAGCTGCAAGGCTTGATTGACAAGATCCAGAGCTGCATCGACGTCACCTAATTGTCGTTCGAACGCAACGCTCTTCATCCATACTCGATCTGTAGGTGCTTCCTGTCGAGCTTGTTCAAGAAGTTTTCTAGCTTGTTCCGGTTCCTTGTTCTCCGCCTCGAGTTTGACAGCCGCTAACCAGATATCTTCGTTATTTGGATTCTGGTTAAATGCTCTACCTAAGACTCGTCGAGCATTGTCAATTTCGCCAGCTTGCCATTTCTCTTTTGCGAGCATCATCCAGAGGACTTCGCTTTGTGGACAGGCCTCGACGGCCTTCTCCAGCGTCTGCCAGAGCGCTTCTTTCGTGCCGTGATTTTTCTCCAGATCTGCGGCAGCTAACCATAACTTTCTGCTGTTGACGAACACTCGGAGTGCATAGGCATAAATCGCTCTGGCCGTCTCATACTTTCCCCTGCCGATACTAGCTCGTGCATCCTCCATCCAGATATCCTTTCGATCATCGTCTTCGTCAAGTCCCCATCCAAGGGTTTCACGAACGATGGCGCCACACGTGAGTACGGCGTCCTCTTCCTCACACTTCTCAGCTTCGGTTATCCATTCTTCGCGCTTCAGCATGGCAGATTCTTTGGCGAGTGCTTGGACAGCACGCTTCATGACGTTAATAGTGGTGTTCCCGATCTGCTCTTGAAGTCTCGCAGCTGCAATCCAAATCTCATGTGAAGTAGGAATGGCTTTACGAGCCTTGTTGAGAACTTTTTGAGCATTATCGGAACTCTCGAGACGTGCTAGAGCCAACCAAAGTTCAACCGAGAGAGGAATAATCTCGGTTGCCTTGGCAAGGAGAAGTCGAGCATCGGAAGGGTCTTCCTCCAGGTTAACTGCTTCCTTCCAAAGCATTACCGACTGAGGAATATGATCCAAAGCATGACGGATGACCTTCTTCTTGGCTCGTGCCTCCGATTCCAGTTTCATGGCTTCGATCCAGAGGTTGACTGACCGATCGTTATTCTTGATGGCATTGGCAGCAATGATCTTGGCATTGTGGTTGTCGTTCAATCTGATATTTTCCAGCCAGACGTCCTCACTCTTTGGGCAGAATTCACATGCACGTGCGATAACATTTCTCGCTGCCACGGTCTTTCCAGCTAATTCCTCCAATCTGGCAGCAGCAATCCAACCTGGAGCATGCTTAGGATTTGTTCGGATAACCGACTCCAGAAGAACTCGTACTCGCTTGATATCTGCAACCTGTGCTTCGCCGGAATTGACTTGTGATTTGGCCAGACTTGTCAAGTATCCTTTGGGGTCTATATTCGTTGCGCTTCCAGCGACTGAATCTGTTCCTGAACCAGCCTGATCCAACCTGACTTGCAGAACCTTGTCTCTTGCCGCTCCAATATCCGCGAAATTGGTCATAGTACCGCTTTCGTTGTCGCCAGAAGGTCCATCATCTGCGACTGTAGTACCCATTTCGGAAGAATCTCGCGCGCCGGCGATGACACTATCGGGTACTGCATAGAACTTCTGTCGTAACGCCTGCTTGGTTCTCCGATTCTTGCCCGTCAAGTCTCCAACTTCTGGTAGATTTGCCCAATCTTCGTCGCTGACCGTGGTCAATGCGCGCTTCAAGTCGGCGAACTGTTGTTGGATCTTCGGGTTATTTCGCTCATATTCTTCTTGTTCTGCTTTCTCTCGTGCTTCCCTGTAGGTAGAAACGTCGGTAATCTGCTCATCTATTCGCATATATGATAAACCTTGTGCCATAAGGGTAATGGAGATATGTAAACAGAATGGGATGACCAACCTTCTTGCTTTCCGCCGTCTGTCCATCTTCTCGTCTACTTCCTGATATATGCGATCTGCCTCATCGTCATCCTGATCGTATGCGCCGCCTGCGAACAAGCCGACTTCGTTCTCAGGATCCTGGAACCGCTCATCGTCATCGTTTTCCTCTTCCTTCTTCTCTGGTGCGCCGTATGCTGTAGGTGCTGCGGCTCCAAGTTGGGCAGCGCGCTTCGCGAGAGCTTCTTTGATCTGATCTTCACTGGGGCCCTCTCGCGCTGGACCAAGATCGGAACGAGTGGTGAAACCTGTGGCTCCTCGACCAAGACCGGCGACATAATTCTCAGGGGCCGGTTGACTGAGGAAGTCTCGTCGTCCAGACATGTTTGCGCAGGAGGTGAAGATGGTTGATTGGGAAAAAGATTCGAGGCTCTGAAGACAAGGCTCCGAGGCTGCTGGCAGCGATGTTGTGTTGGGTCATGTGACGCCTTCTTAGTGCGCTGCTTTTCAATGAGTCGTGACTCACAGCTGTTTCACTAGTGTTACTCTTATTCAATGACATATAAATCTTGTCCGTGGGCCTATATGAATGGGACACAGTATTTTCATGTTACCGATTATAGTACCTACCTATGGCTCCTCGTTGAGCTCAATTGCAGTATCGGTCGCTGAGTGTTTCGCTTGTGACTTGAATAATTTCGAGAAAGTCCATTGAAATATAACTTACTCTTCTCCAATGCAAAGGCTCTTGTACTTTCTCGAAGTCTTCCTTCCTTCATGTAATTCCAGCTGTTCAAAAGGGTGTCAGTGATCCATTGAATCAGTCTACGGCATCATGGCTCCAAGTAACAAGAATGTCGACCATTGGGGAGTAAGTCAGTCTCTGGTTGTATACTGGCATTTCCACCAATAATATAGGTATTAGATCGAGTAAGGAGTATTGCGAAGCCAATCACACCATATTGCAGTGTCGAAGGCGTGGGCAAAGGTTGTCAAGAGAGAACACTCTACGTTAAAGCCGTTGTTGACCATCGGGGCTCGGACTGAAGCCGACTAGAAGGCAGGAGAAAAAAGCAAAAGAAACAAAACATTGGTTATAGACCTTAACATGTCACATAACAACAATATTTGCGCAAGTTATTTTCTTTCTCAAATGCATGATATCGTGCCAGAAAGAAGATCTCGCCTTCTACGTATACAGTACACTCGCTGCCAATTCTTACAACAGTTATAAGTATCGATATCTTACGGCGAGGGAGTCAACGCCCTGAAGGGACTACTAGAGGTGTTCCTCTCATGCCTCAGGTGAAGAATCTCAGGATGCACGTGCACACTCGGATGCATACCCAGCCCAATCGCCCTCCTAATAGCTCTCGCAATCCTCCTCTGATTCACAGGTCTCAATCCAGTCTCCTTTGAATGCTTGATCCTTCCCATCGGAGTCATGTATTCCGATATCATCGAGAAATTCTGCACAAATGATTAGCCCTGTTCCCTATACTTCAAAGCGCCTCTTAAACCATACCCGATAATGCTCCTCCGGATTCATATCCAATACATCGAACACATCGTGTTTCGGCTGACTCCTCGTCTTCCACTTCGCCATCTCAACCTCGCTCAAATCATGGGGCGCATATATATCTCCACTCCTCCAACGCCTCGTGATCTGCTTCGAGAGATCCTGAGCTAGATTGCGGCTCTGCATCTCCTCTGCGGTAGTGGCGCGGCGGTTTTGCGAGGCTGCTTGTCGTTGACGCTGTTCGTTGCTTCGTGAGAACATGCCGAGTAAATTGGCGTTCTGTTCGTTTATTCGTGGTTTCCTCTGGGCTTCTGTTTGAATTGGGTTGACTAACGCTGGACGGGGTCGAGATTGGAATTCTGGGGACTGAGGGGTACGTCCAGGGAGCATGTCGAGGGGTTCTGAGGCGGAAGATCGAGGTGGTCCATCTTGATGATATTGTTAGTTAATGCTTCAATGTTAGAATTTCCTTTTACAAACCAGCTTGAGCGACACGAGTGGTAGAGAAAGCTGCTCGGGAGCTCAATCCACTTCTTACAATCTGCTTCGTTGTATTGAGGCATTGGAATCGTGGAGAGGCCATCTTAACTGCCTCTGCTCCGTATTGATGCTACACGAATTCGGAAAGTCTTCATCTACGAGGAGCTATGGTTGGCAGCGGATTTATATTCCGCCGAAGCCGGTGCGGCCTCCAAAGATTATTTTGAGCTTCCCCGCCAAATTTTGCGATCAACTTCACACGATATCGTATTCAGGAGGATACAGAAAGGATGGTCCGCAAACTCAAGCATCATGAGCAGAAGCTCCTGCGGAAGGTCGATTTCACGACATATAAAAGCGACAACAATCATCGCGACGCAGCCGTAATCCGACGCTACAACATCCAGAAACCAGCAGACTATGCGAAATATAATCGTATATGTGGTGTATGTTTCCTACCCATTATTCAATACTACTACAGATGCTAACAGTACACGCAGTCCCTCAAACAACTCGCCCACCGCCTTGCCGCTCTCCCACCCGGCTCAACCTTTCGTCGCAAACACGAAGAACTCCTCCTCTCCAAACTCCATGACATGGGCATTCTCCCCTCCAACGCCGCCAACGCCAAACTCTCCGAAGTCGAGAAGAATGTCACCGTATCCTCTTTCTGCCGACGCCGCTTACCAGTTGTCCTTACTCGATTACGGATGGCAGAAACCGTGCAAGCTGCTACGAAGATTATTGAGCAGGGACATGTGAGGGTGGGCACGGAGACAATCACCGATACGGCGTTTCTTGTTACGAGGAGTATGGAAGACTTCGTCACTTGGGTGGATGGTAGTAAGATTAAGAGAAACATTCTGAAGTATAGGGAGAAATTGGACGATTTTGATTTGCTGTAGGCAGATGACGCGAAGGGAAGGCTGGCTTTTTTGCACGGGAAATTGGAGTTCAGGTACAGAGACATTCAGGCGTTGGGAATTGACAAATTGTCAGCATGGAATGGAGTTTCTGCTCAGCAAGACGTTCCAGTATGTACGCTCTTCACAACCGCGGAATGAAATAGAACATTTAGAAACCTTCGCATTACTTTTTTTTTTTCAACCTAGCGCAATGTCTTCTGTCAACTTTTGCGTGTCGTATCCCTGGAAAACGAGATTTGCACCCACTACGATATGTCCTTAAAGGCGAGGATTCCGATCCCTCCCCAAATTCGAAAGATAAACTCAAAGGCAAAAAGAAAACTCCAAAGAAAGAAAAAAGCCGACAATGGAACTTGAGAATGGCGCAAAAATCAATGGGGAGTGGCGATATAAGAACTGCGCAACGAAACGCTGGTGTCCAAGGAGCAGTAATAGACGATAGGCAAGCACCGACACCCATTTCGATGAGCTCTATTGATCTCTCTCGGTATGAGGCCCATGTTCCGGTTTTGTCCTACTGCATATGTCGACGTTAACCGTATAAACCCCAGAGACCGTCATCGTGTCCTCCCATCCCCGATTCAAAGTATTCGGCTTATCAAGCAAACAACCATCACAAGAATGGTATCGCGTGATCGTGGTGGTTGAGACGTATTCAACCTTAGAACTTATTACCCATGGCCGTCACCTCATGTGGCTTGACTGTAGGTTTGCAGCTTGGGTTTGGCAAGGGTTCAAGTGTTGGCTTGGTCTATGCTGGAAGCCCGTGACCTGGTAAAGCTAAAGTAGCGGGCTTGTTATCTGAGTGGATGTGTGTTGACTCGTTAGATGTGGTGATAGTCGAGGGATCAGGGGACTTTATATGGGTTGATAACCATTCCGGTGGTGGAATTATTTCAGCAAAGGGAACATATTTGGTGGCTGTAGGAAGCGAAGTAATGACAGTGAAAGTTCCACTTCCTCCATCCACTGCGTATTTGCTAGGCCGAATAGTCGCTATCGTCTTCGAACTGTGGACTCCAGAAATAACAACACCACCAGTCTCCCGTCCAGTCGAAGTCGAACCCACAACCGTCAAAGTCGTCAATCCGGATGTCGCCAAGGTGTTGAATATCGGCTCATGATCCACGTCCTTCTCTACGCGAACGTAGTTAGAGTCAAGTTGTCTTTGAGGTGGTGGAGTCGGGCATCCGCCGTACGGTGCTAGTCTCTTTGTCGTTGTAATTTTGCTGTCTCGGGCGATGTAGATGACGCAGCCTGTGATGTCGCCTCCTGGGGGAGGGACTGTGACGTGTTGTTTCCTGACGACCGATGTTGTACTACCTTGTCCGTTGGATTGGGGAAAGGATGAAGTGCTGTCGGAGTCCTGGTCGTCATGAGCTATGAATATCACTCCTCCGTTTCTTCCTTGCCAAGCTGCGCCATTGCCAGGAGCTGTCTGTCTAGCTTCGACGATTCCTTGAACTGGTAGTGGTGGGAGTAGATGGTATTTAGTTTGACGACGATTGTCGTCACGAGCGATGTATATAGGAGAAGCGGACGATGTTGAAGCAGGAGGATCGATACGATTCTGTAAATCATTTTTCGTCTGCTTATCAGCGATCTGAGGAAGAGGAGGTTGAGTAGGTACAGCTGCGTTAAAGCGACCAACATGACTGGCTCCTCTATATCTGGCATCAATCTTAAGAGTTGTCGGACAGGCGGCCTTGGGAACAGAAGTTGTGGGATTGATCTTTCCGTCGCGGGCAATGTAAATGTTACCGCAATTCTCAGCCGAAGGTGCATCCGGTGGAGGGAGAGTGGTGACAGGCTGAGGAGGTGTACTGGAAACTGTCGCGGGTGCAGCGGCAAGTTTAGGAGGTGAGAATGTGGCGATCAGGCTGAACGAAATGAGGTGAGGGCCAGAAGCTGAGATCGGGCTTTGAACAGGTGGGATCAATTGGAAATTCTTCTTGACTGGAGAGGTGGAGACGAAGGTGAGGAAGAGAGTGACAAAGAAGAAGATGAATTGCATGGCGCTGGTGTTTCTGGTATTTACCTGTGCCATGCTTGACAAGTAGCTCTGCTATACGTGGTGTTGCCTCGACTGTGTGTAGATGCGATTGATATAGATGGTAGTGACTGAAGGAGGAGAGACTGTGCTGTTGTTGTTTTGAAGTGGCGGGAAGGTTAGAGTCGAAAGATGAGAGTTTCTTAGTCGCCTGATGGTATAACGTGGCTGGGCCCAAGCTAGCTTTTTCATCAAATGGTCCAAAGGTGAAGCATGGTCAGGCTAAGGCTCAGCTTTTCCTCTAGTATATATTGAACTCTCGGCAAGTATAGCTGCTACAATTATTTAAGAATCTTTACTGTTACATTTTGGAGTTGACAATTGCTTCTATCTCAAAATTTCTTCTTGGAAAGACCGGAAATGCCTGAGTTGAGGTCAAGGTGAAAATGCCCAATTTCTCTCAGGCCTGAATTAGTGGAGACAGAACACCTTTATTCATCTGGAAAATTCAAGCATACTTTAATCTCACAATGAATAAGAAGAAAGTCTTCGGCATGAGCTGAAGTGTCACAGTCAACTCTGACATGGTCATGCTGAGGTAAACAAGCTAAGCGAGAAATATTCACGCTAACGCACGAAAGATAGGCACACCTTAATCACGCTCCCTTTAAGGATATTCAAAGCAATTTAGGGATATCAAATCAATTCAATTACTTGCATACGATTGGTAAGGACTGTGAGATTTGGAAGTGGACGAACACTACTACTAAGAAATTGAGAAAATGCTCCGGATCCTATGGTAAGGATGGCGATATTCGAATCTTCCACTTTGAACTAGCCAATGCTGACCCATCCTCCCCATCTACTACCATCCCAGTACTTCTGCCAGACCTTATCATCTGTTCCTAAGGCGAAGATATCGAGCCTGTTCTTGCCCCAGCTAACAGCAGTTGGCGCCGAGACGAGAGTGCCACCTAAGTTACCCCAGCTTGACGACCAGGAATTGCCACCGCTGGTGCTGTATTTCTGGTACATATCGCCATTCGTTCCGATACCACTTAGTCCCAAGTTAGTTTCAGGGGTACAAAGACAAATTCAACGGCTGGAAACTGGGACAGAAGTGGTACTTACAAGATGTCGTATCTGCCAGGTCCCCACGAAACGATCGATGGCTCGGAAGTAAAGGCACCACCGAGGGACTTCCATCCAGACCATCTGGATCCGTCCCAAGTGTTATGCCAGTATGCGGAGTCGGTACCGCGTCCAACAGCCACAAGGCGGTTCTCCTCCGAAGAGGTAGAGACGATAGCGGAGGTGAAAGTACCGCCAAGGTTCTCCCAACCGCCCCATTTGTTTCCGTTCCACCAGTTGTGCCAACATCCCGAATCTGTTCCAAGACCGAATAGATCGAGCCTATCCTTTCCCCATAACGTAGATGTCACCTCGGAGGTGAAGACTCCGCCAAGTGATTCATAATCACTCCACTAAAACCTGTTAGAGCCATTTCGCTGAACGCTGTTTTGTAATCACTCACACTGCTTCCGCTCCATGCATTATGATAGCACGCTGCATTTGTCCCGATACCAAAGTAATCGAGCCTGTCCTTCGACCAGCTGGTAACATGAAGCGGGGAAGTAAAGATCCCTCCATGAGAGTCCCAGGCTGACCACTGGTTACCGTTCCAGTCTGGGAGTCATATTAGCTGGAGCTACACCCAGTCCTTTTAATGTCAACGTACTGATGTGCCAAGCTGCAGAGTCTGTCCCAAGTGCTAAGACATCCAAGCGATCTTTCCTCCACGAGGATACGGTGGGGACACTCTCGAGGGTCCCTCCCAAAGATTCGAAACCTCCCCACTGTTCTTATATGTTAGCAAGAAACTCCCTCATGAAAGAGACCAGTGCTTTATAGCACTGTGAATATCAAACGATTTTTACCTTTGGAGCCATCCCACCATTTGTGTTGTAGGTCGTTCTTCACAGTGCCAGTCCTGAAGACATCGATTCTGTTGCTTGCCCAGCAGACTGCTGCTACAGCGGCCTTGAGAGCGACTTTAGATCCGGCAACGTGCACCATTTTGAGTAATTTTCTCGAGAATGAATGATTGTTTGTTCTAATGAATGATCATAAGTCACTCTTTTGTCAGGAAACACTCATGATCTTATATCCCTTTGCTGCAAGAAACGGGACATATCTCGTCGATTTCTGAACCATTCTTCTTCTGTGTAATGTTTGAGCACTTCATTATGCGTGCTAGTGGAAAGCAAGATCGTCAATGATGCTGCACGTAAAGGTACATGGTCTCGGAAACACCTTGGCTTTTGGTGTTGCCTAGTCACAATTTGCCGATCGATCGAATTTATTCGAGTAGCACCGTCATGCACTCGGAAATCCATCGAACTTGAACCTGACTCAGTGCAACGAAAGTCCAAATTGAAGTACATTGATCTGAGTTCTAGTAGTGAAGACACGGGTCCTGCTAAAAGTGACACTAGCTCAAATATCAGCGAGATTCTGTCCAGTCGATCGATTCTCGGACCAGTAGCATCACTAGGATAAGACTTAGCAGACTTGACCGCTGAAATCTCTAGTAGAAATAATTACTGGCACCAAGAAGCGGGGAAATACGAATTTCTGGTGTCGGGTCCAATGTAGGAACTGCACGACCGATTTTGAGTGACACAAGGTAACCCCACGGGTGCTGGCATGATTTTACTTCGTCCTTGCTTCGGGGAACCCTGATCGGCATCGCTGCTTTCTTTCTAACAAATAATCGAAAGCTGGGGATCTCGGTACTTTATGACTACATGCTCTAAGTCCTCCAAGATAAGGACTAAATGCTATCTATCTCAGAATTGCAGGTGGGAAAGGGCAAATGCTTAGCTTGTCAAACTGTACGAGTCTATTCTTTTATATGGTATCAATGATAAAACAGCCAGACGCCTCGTATGAATATTTCACGGCTTTTCAATGGTCATGCCATAATGAGAGATGCTGTGCAATATTATGACAGAATTTTTACTCCCGAGTACTACCAGCCATCTAATCCATAATTTCTTAAACGTTTCCCGAGTCTCAACAGTGACAGATCTACATCTTCACAAAGCGCGACATGTACCTGGTTTCGTACTCCACCAAGGGTCCCCAAGATGGCGCCCCATGTGGAGTAATCAGAGGAACACAAGATCAAAACCACTGAACTCTAACATTCCACAACGAATCTTGGTCCTTGTACTTTTTGTCTTCACAAAGGAGGGCTTCAGGGTCGATGTCGGGCATGTGTAATGATTGGCGATTTAACGACCTAGCTCAAGAATGGCTTGAGGTGGCTGGTCTACAGAGCAAAATTGAGTGTACTTGTAAGTGGGAGGCTAATTGAGTTACACATGATGCAAATCCAATCGATTCATCATCGGTCCATGCCACAAGTGGATTGAAAGAAGTAATTTTGTCTATCTCTCCAAGGTAGATGGGGTACGAACGACGATCGTTCGTGCTGTAAATGCAGTATCAATTATAAATGAACTAATTGCATATACTCAGCAATGGGGACGGACATGTAGCTTGTTTGGCCAGCGAGTCGCAGGTAGTGGTGCAATATGTCGCGTCTCTGAAGCCGCAGCCTGAAGTCTTGGATGAAAGAGAAGCACGATACTATGGTCGAGGTTGCTGAGGTATGACCGATTTCCCATCAGAGCGTGATCTACGGCGTGACAACACACCAAAATCTAAGCAAATGCAGAGAGTCTGTCTTACCTCAGCGCAGCCATGTACCAAAGACCAAAGACGAATGTGAAATTATGGTCCGATCTCATGCTGATCCCGTGAGATGTCGAGTATTGAAAAATTTGATGCAGGTTTCTGTTTTGCACCACATCTTGGGGAAAGGGGGGCCTTAGTCTTGTTTCTTACATACTACCTTCTTCATAACGAGTTAAAGGTCTGGTAAGGGCTCAAAATTATCTTGTGCTATTGACTGATATACGATGCACAGACTCCTTTGATCCAGTGTGAAAGGTTTCGAGGCGCAGAATTCGAAATGCTTCGCGTTCTGCACTTTGAGAAACCTACGAGAGTCCAAATGTTTCGAGACTAGTCTCAAGGTCTCATCAACTTCTAGGACTCTTCAGCTCAGCCGTTACATGTACGTATCTGCGCCAATTACGTTATGTTTGTATGGAATGACAAATAGATACTCTTCTTTATGAACTTGAGTGGATGATGGAGTGATAGCGGAAGTAGCCGCATGAGGTAGTGTTCGGCATTTTACATACAACTGAATGTCTCGGGATAGGGGGCTGATCTGGTGGAAGCAGGTGATTGCAGTGACACATATCCGAGGACGTGCAGATGGAAGGCAGATCTCTCTATGATTTCACCATTAGTTGAAACGGGACATTTCGTCTAGATGCAATAGTGTGGGCCTGTGTATGGGTCCGAAAAATTAAGAGACCAGAGAGGTGTGTGATCCTGACGGCTCGTAAATACTGTGTCGAGGCTGTACGCCAATTGATGTTGACTGCTTGCATTGGTCAAAGCCTCAAAGGCTTCAAGGCAAAGATTATAATTCATCATATTATCGAGCAATGACTTGAATTAGTTGCTAATGTATATCTATTGAAACTTATTATTTAAGATCTAATTTCCCATCGCATTCATGTGAACTTCATCATCGCCTCCACACCAAACAACACTTCGCCTAAAAAGGAAGAAAAGAAGAATGACAACTTCATATCGAACATCCATCGTGAAAATCCCAAATCGATGATTTAAACATGGCCAACGAGGCCAGTCTGAGGAGCATTGTCTGGGTTGATGTTCACACCAGCGAATCCTAGCGCAGTGTTGAAGGTCTCAGCAGTACTCGCATCTCGCGTACCTAGAGCTACAATCATAGTTTGAGCTGCAGCAATGGCATCCTTAGCAGCCTTGTTGGCGCCACAAGCGTTGGTCATTTGGTCCTTGATACGGTTGGTGATGATAGCAGGGTTGAGAGCCTCCTGTTGACCCTTGTTGCACAGAGGGTCCTGTGCCTGGAAAGTACCTGCGGTAGCAGAGCGACCATTCAATCCGAGCTCAAATTTCATTGTAGGAACACACAGACCGAAGTCGAGACCGGCGATGGTGGATGCTTGAAATCCAGTGAAAGTACCGGTGACTGGGTCAGAGACCTTTCGGGCTCCGACGGCTGGCGCAGAGCAGACCATTGTTTGTCCTGAACCTGTACATTTGCCAGCAGCTGCTGTGGCCCCGGTAGTAGCTGGTGCGGCGACTGCGCTCGAATTGGCAGGTGTAGTTGCAACGGCAGGCTGACAGGTTGTTAGTCAGGATCAAATTTCATGGCTAGGAAGAAAACTTACGACTTCAACTGTGACTGTTACTTGAGGAGAACAATTGGAGCTAGTTGCAGCAGGGGCGCGAGTGACCTGTGAACATTAGTACGGTCACCAATAGAAAGACCGAGAATACTTACAGTGACGAACTTTGTGGCTGGGCCACAGTCAGAAGATGCAATGGCAGTGCTATTGGCCGTTGCGTTTCCAGCTGGAGGAGGTGGTGGTGGTGTGTTTCCGTTCGCGCCGTTCGTGGCTCCTCCAAGTGCCGAGGCAGCGACCTTCTTTCCAGCAACATCAACAGCTGTAAAGTTTGAGAAACCCTGGGCGATCATGACCTGGGCAACGCTCATTCCAGCGGCGCTAAAAGGAGTATTTACCGACTTCTTGGAGTTGGCATTCTCAATGTCCTGTCCACCAACAGCTGGATCGATGAGAGGAACAACACCTCGAAGCTCAGGGGACTTTGGTAGAGTTGGGTCCGAGCAGACGGAGGGGATAGAGACAGCGAAGGGGTTGAAATTTTGCTCAGCAGCAACCTATGTTACATCAGACAAAATCCATTTAGCTGAAGAAAAGAGAAACTCACGAGTCCACGTGCAGCTGCAACGGCTTCGGCGCTAGTTCCAAGCTGTGAGATGATAAGATCGGCCTGGGTGAGCTTTCCGCAAGGATTTGCAGCACCGAGGAGGAACTGAATTGATCCTCCAGAAAGAGTCGCAGCTTGACCACCGGTTCCGAGGTTACCTAAAGCACCAATTGCTGCAATGGCACCATTTCCTTGCTCCTGACCGAAACGAGCCTCGGAGATGGCTACGAGAAGGGCAAGAAGAACAGTTTGGGACAACATAATTTTTTTGATTTAAGATGGAAGTCTTTCAAAATGATATCAGTGGAAGTCGAAGTGAGGAGATAAAAGGACCGGCCGAAATATTCAAGGTTACAATGAATGTGTATAGAGAATGTGAAGTTCGCAGAACTGTAAAGAATGTTGAAAAAGAATGAAGATGTGATGATGAGAAAAGAGAAGCTATCGTGGGCACAAGATGGATTAATATATGGCAGAGTAATATTTCTACGCCGTACATACTCCATCGTCTGGTCTCGGTAAGCTGACTGTCAAAACATCCAAGCGCTACCTCCTGTCACCCCGGCCACGCATCAAAAACAAGCTAGAATACATCGGACGACGCCTCCCGTATTGAGTCACGGTATAACCACCGGTACAATGGCGCTTCGATTCGCCATGGCGGAGATCCCGCTTGTTACCTCGGTAATGATTGCTCAACTGTCGAAATGATGGCTGTATGATGTGCATTTAGAAACAGAAAGTGTCGCGATGTGAAGCTAAGCGAGAGGGCATCGCTTAGCAAGGGGCCTGTTGTAATCGTGGATCAAGCTGCCAAGGTCGAATCGCCGAGTGATGAATGAGATCAAGAATATGCAAAACGTATTCCTTTCTCGTTCTTCAGAAAACAGGAATAAGCAAATACGATGTTCTTGTTTCAGAAAATGGCATGTTGATCACACGATTTCTGTGAAGTCTTGTCGCGATGAGCTCCAGTTTTGTTTCCCAGACGCCTTTAATGTATGTATGCTTTAACGTGCAAATGCTGCATCAAGTTACAGCAGAACCTGGCCTTGAGTAGCAGTCACTTTCGAAGCCTGATACAACCCGTATGTTTAACATAAAGAGAACGCGTTAGCACACCTATCTTCAACATGGCGCAAGAATTCAGGCTGCGCCACCCTGGGCAGTAGAAAAAGCCGAGACCCTCATGTTTCATGATGTGCCTCCGTACCGATACCCTGTCATCTCAACTAATCTGCGCAGGGTCCTTTTTGACGCAAAGCTGAGATAAAGGGCAAGTTTCGGTCCGTGCCGAGGATGTGAAAAGCTCATTTGACAGGTCTGAGAGGCATCGTCGTGGAAGATCTCTATCAAACTTCCGCACTGTGAGCGAGTCATTAGCTCTTGTGATAGAACTCAACATTGTCGGATTCTCAAACATAACCGATTATCTTCATAACGTCGTTAGTTGTGTGCATTTCAGAGCCTTAATAATCTCACGTCTCAGAAGTTCATCACGATTCTCAATATGGCCTAGAGCCTGAGCCGTCTGGTGATTGAGAATCGTTCGTCCTATATATCCTTGTTCGTTCGTGAGTACCCCGGCAGCTGCTCGCTATCAACTGTGGGTCAAGATGACAAGCAATTTCGGTGTGGGGTTGAGATAATCTCATCGAAGCTTGTCCACCGGTCAGGTCATTGTTTAGTACTGGACAGGTCCTACGATCTGATGTGAATCGTTGCCATGACACGAGAGAGTCCTGATGGATATTCTCAATTCCGACAACACCGAAGACGTCTGACCGTCAAGTTCCATTGCAGTTTTTCTTTGAGACCCGTTACCCGAGAGAAATCCGCGTATCCCTTCCAATTTATAGTGACGTGCTTGCACAGGTTAAAACATCCAACATAGTCTGCAGAGGCTCGGTATCAAGCTCGGTTCAATCCGAAAAGAGGCTGACCCCGGAGCTCCACCTGTATCAGAAATTCGTTGCAAGAAGCCAAGGGATACAAACAGTCATGACATACTTCAGGGTCGAGAAGCCTGTCATTCAAAATTTAGTAGACAGCTTCGGCGATATGTTAGCATATACTGTCTGCTTGTTGATTGCTGAAGGAAGCACAAACACTTTTGTTGGTCCATAAGGTATTCACGAGTTAGTCGAGTATTGTGATGTCACTGGATTTCCACCTAGCTAGTAGCGCACAGACCTCTACTTCCATAGATTACTCTTAAGGTTTCTAAACCTTCTCTATAATACAACTACGCTTCTCAAGAGGTTCTGGTCGAGCTCCTTTTCTAGTATCTACGCCGGAGTTTAGCCGGCCAGATATGTATCCCTTCCGGAGTCTCGACTACCTAGATCTGTAGCCACGATACAACTAATACCACACCATAACCATTATTGTATTTTGGCCCAAGCAGACTACTTAACTGTTCGTACTACTACATAGTGATACCAACACTTGTGCCAATTGTTCAGATGAATTATCTAACAAAGAGGTACAGTCCGTTAGGGACTTTTCTTCATCCCGACCAAAAGACTGTAGAATCCTACCACTTTATCTCACTGCTGCCATCCACAACGAGTCTTCTACTCTTACACTGGCAATGCCAAGCATCAAAACCACTCTTGACCTCAGTTCCTGCTTGATCATGTATTCGGAAGGTCCGGATACAGATCACCATAGAAGCAGCACAGGATATTGCCACTCATAGCTGATACTGTGACAGACACTTTTTTTCAGATTGCAGGCCTGCTTTCGAAACAGAAGCTCGAGAGCTTTACCTCAACACCTATGCTAAATGGTAGCTTCTCCGACTCGCCCTGCCATATCTCTACCAACGGCGATTTATGTTCGCTTAGCGAATGAGAAAGGCGTCTAAATCGGGCCTTTATATCGTAGTATGCTCCTCTTGATTCTGGATATCGAAATCGTGCTCTCCCAAAGACGCCTCGCAGCAGCAACTCCGCCAGTTGATTCCAAAGCTTTGGCTCTCTCGCTAGAGATCTGTTTCTGATATCCCGGAAGTATTTGAGCCTCTGCTGCCCGGTATGATGGGTAGTACCCATAGTATTGTTCCAACATACAATCCAAGACATGTCATATTCGAGCTTTCTGGCAAGAGAATAGTATGTTCTTTTTGACAACTTCGGTGATGTGTAAGAACGTTGATGGTAGTTGTCGTGGGCTGAATACATCTCGGTCTCGGCCAAGCGTAGACTGCGGTATGGCGAAAGCAATTAGAAGGTCGAGTTAGGAACCTAAGCTGCCTTCCAGAGCAACCAGCAGAGTCAAAGCAGTTGATGTGAGAAAGTAACTTCAAGCATTGGTGGGTATGCGACAGTGTGTATTCAAGACGTGGTCTCTGGTACATTACCATAAATCTTGCGAAGTCGCAGAATACCCGGCAGAAACTCTTGCTGTGGTCGATCCCTGGGAGAGGTGCGTTGGCCGCCCTGATTCTTCCTCGAATAATTGTCTGATGAGCGGACAGCATATCACGAAGTTCGAAGACTTCCATCCCGCGTCTAGATCCCAGTATGTCAGAAAAAGACTCTACGATGTTTTCCTGGGCTAGTCAGGGTTGTTTGGCATCCAGGAAAGCTGTTCGGCATATCTCCACAGAGTATAGTTTCTTGGCCAGTCTGCTTCTAAGCTGAAGACCAATCTGGATCTCTTGAACGATATCCTCGACCGCAGTCTCAACTGGTGGGGAACCTCCCCACACTTTGTCCATGAATCGCCAGATAATACTATTCTTGAAAATCAAACTCAATTGTACCATGAATGGCTGAACAGTCCAAGACCAACTCGAGTTCAACTTTTGAATACATTCTGGTAATGTCGTAAGCAATTCCGAAGAAAGATACTCTGCTCTGTGGCTTCTCCAAGGTAAATGATTGTATACCGTGCCGATTGGTATGTTTCACTCATCTTCTGTAGCTCGTCACGCTTTTCTTCAACGTCCGCCTGGTTGACACAAATGGCGGCTGCCGAAACTTTTCCGAATTCTCGAAGCCTCATGTAGGCACTAAATAGCAGATTCCAGGTTGATGTCACGTGGAAAGCTTTTCCACCCACGCGTCTATCTCCTTGATGAATCGCGTCCCCAGACATACGATAAAGAGCTCTAATACTCAGTAAAATCGTTACCATATTATGGAAGGGTTGTTTTGATGGAATTGCAGTCTACGTAGGCGTCGATGTCTGTGCAGGTTAGAGAATCAGCAACCTGATTGTATCAGAACTTTCTGGGTCCGGCCGCTGATACTGATATGACGACGCTATGTTGAAGATCGTTTGGATGATTATGGGAGCTCAGTATATAATGCTGAGATTGATGGCAATTAGCGGTTTCGGAAGGCTATAGAGAGAGAAAGGCCCGAAGCCTTTCTTATGCCAAATGAGAGGCAAATCATGTGACCAAGTATCTACATCTAACGTACCAAGTCACATTGGTCGAATCAGAAAGGATTTATCTGTTAGTTAAACGTTAATATATTACTAATCAATTTTGCTCAGCTGACGATATCACAAATGCCGACTTAGCTTTCTCTTTAGGCTGCATGCCACTGTCAGCACATGGAATTTGCAGGCTAGAGCTCAGTTGAATGGTGAAATGCTGGTCATGTGTATACACGCCTTGCTACTCTTAAAGCAAAATAATCGACTTCATTTCATACCGTTGGGAACCTGGATGTGCAGCTATCACCCTCCTGAACTTTGGACCGGACCTAGGCCCTTGGTCTATGGATCCCGTGCGTACACGAAGAAAGACAGAGAATTATGCGTAGCTTTTAGTCAATAAGGATTAAAACTCTTCACATTAGAGATAAGATATCTAAAATGAGTTGACCCTCTAGAGTATAGTTGATCTAAGTCTCCGAACGAATGTATCTATTGAAGCATTTGCTTCTATTCAGGACGTATACGCAATCCATCTTTACCTTGATACACCTTCCTTTAATACACCCAAGAAATATTCTATGTCTCAAGACTCTATTTGAAAATACAATACATTTCGATGAAATATCTCCGAGATCGAAGTACGTCAGGAAAGGGGGTAGTGATTCTGTAAATCCTGCCTCCCATTTCCGTAACATCTCCGAGGAACTTCTGGTCCGGTGTGTAACAGAAATATAAAATCTACTCGTGTTAATAAGATTCATCGCAACTACAGAAGCGATGCTAAATCTGGTGGTCTATTTCGCTAGATTTATCGATCACTAGCCTCACCATTGAAAGAGCTGAAGCGATACAGGATAAGATGGCCTGATTTATTCAAATACATCCCTGTCACTCTACAAGATATCATACAGCTCTATTCAATATATAATTATTCAGAGCTAAAGAGAGTCACAGAGAGCTACTTTAAGTCACCGAGTTGGGAAGATCTTATGATTCGAAAATACCCTAGCCTTATCAAGCTTCTTTCGCTTCGAGCTCGCTTATCCTCGAGTCTCCACTTTTCAAAACAACAGCAATCCGCCCTCTTAACCACACCCCAGAGAAACAAGACTGCCCCAAATGATCTAGATTAGAGTACATCACATAAACTCAAACAGTTTCCAGATCGCTTGCGCAATTATTCAGCCAGATCCTGTTCTCCACCGTCTCCTCATGCCCATGGACCGCTGCATATAGACTTAATCAACAACAAAGCATTCACGCACGCACCCGCACAACCGCTCAGCCAAGACAAAATCACAATACTCATCAAAGGGATCTCGAATGGAAGGACACAGAATCTTCTCCGGTAGCCAGATTCGCGTTCGGCTCTTTGCGTTGGAGAGAAAAATTGAAAGCTGATCACACCGCGCCGCGCTAGTGCCTACCTTCTTCTCCCTCCCTCCCTCTCAACTTTCGTCAAGCTCACCACGAAAGACATTGACGAGATATCCACGCATTCATGAAGATGGAGCAACAACAACCCCTTCCTCCTCTTCCAGCTAGTTGTCTCCACCCAGACACAAACACAAACACAGCCCCTACGCAGTCCAACCCCACGACCACACCCTCTTCCACGCACAATCCCCCATCTATCCCTACCAGCAACCCCACCATCATCCCTTCTACCACGACCTCCACCAAGCCTAAGCCCAAGCCCAAGCCCCCCACCGAATCCAAAATGGACGACCCCACCACCCGCGCCGCCATCCTCGCCCTCTCCAACCAGATGTCCCTCGCCGCGACGCTGACGCTCCCGCAGAAAACCAACCGCAAAGGCCAGCCCATCGACCCTCGCCCCACGCTCAAATCGCAATACAACGCCATGACGATCAAGCGCGGCCGCAAATTCTATCAGAAGGGGTGCGCGGGGCCGGCGGAGTGTCGGAACGTGCTCTGTGAGCATAAGTACTCGCTGGGGGGGGAGAAGTGAGTTGTTATTTCTCTGTTGTGACTTCAGGCGGTTGAGGAGGGGAGGCTCTTTTGTGGATTTTGGTGGAGAGAGAGAGAGAGAGAGAGAGAGAGAGTTGTGTGTTCTAAACTTCGTTTTCGGTGCTTGATTGACGGTGCTGGATATAAGGAATATGTACTAACCTCCCTCTCTTCTCCCTTCATCTAGATCCTCATCATCCACAACGCCTTCAACAACCCCCACAACCCCCGAACTCGACGCCAAAACCCAACAGATCCTCAAAATCGTAATGGACAAGTCCGCCAAAAACGGGTATAAAGTCACCGAGGCATACGCTACCGACATGCTGGTCAAGAAGGAGTATAAACTCGTGGATGCGATCAAGGGGATTGGGGATGATATTGATAGGCGTGAGTATCCCTTCCGTTTCCTGCTATCTTTTGCTGTCCCTCATGGTGAATGTTCTCGATTTTGCAATCTCGTGCTTGGTAATAGTATTCGTGCTACTTCAACTCAGCTCAACTCGCGGCGAGCTGTGAAAGGAAGAGAGAGATATGGCGGAGTTGGTAGAGAAAAACTGTGGAGTGAACTGTGGAGTGAAGAGGAAGAGGGGAGGACATAGAAGAGGAGAGCTTGACGAATAGCAAAGAGATCTCAGCACAGAGATTGAATTATATCTACTAACGAATCACATAGGAGAGAAAATCATCCACCAAACCGGCCGCATGAACATTCCCCACGAATGGGCCCTCCAGACAGCCTATACAGCCAACACCCCCAGCGCATCTCACCCAAATTCCCAATCACAACTATCCACCAGTAATCTCCCCTGTCACAGCTACCTCTCCTCGGATCGCGACACATTCATCTCCATCATCGAGCAAGAAGATCGCGACATCGCCGAAGTGCTCACCCAAGGCTGGCAATCCTTTTACGGCAAGATGATTGTGAAGGCCAAGGGGAAGCCGACGAAGGAGCGAGAGGAGGCTTTTAAGATCTATCACGCTGAGGCTGTGTATAGAGAGGCGAGGGGGAAGATGTGGAGGGAGTTGCATGGGGAGAGTCATGGGGGGTTGACGGAGGTGGAGAGAGGAGAGGCCATGGTGACTTGGGAGCGTTTAAATCGGCCGGATGTTATGGGTGATAGGTGGGATATGGAGGACGCTTTTGTGGCGGGTTCGAAGCCGAAACTTTTGTATCGAGAGAATTTCGGGGTTAGTAAAGAGGTTAGTATTCTTATTCTTGAGGGTTCTGCGGGGGGTTTTTTTTTCGCTTGGCCTAGGGTGTTTAATATTTGGAACATTTATGGGCCGGGCAGGCTCGAGCTTGACGGTCGTCGTTCTGAAAGAATTTTGCTGATTTATCTTCCTAGCCGGCTGAGAAGACTCCAGATGTTGCAAAGAAGGAGAAAATTATTCTATACTTCGATGATGGCACTTCGATGGCTGAAGAGCCTTTCCCTGAGGACGATCCAAACATCGAGAGCAAAGCTTCTTCGTCGATCCCAAGCCGAGCGAAACCCAACCCTCGTCCGGCAAACAAGAACAGCTCGATCCAAAAACCTATTCCAAAGCCGGTTTCCGGGAATAGTAATGTCAAATCCAGCAACGGAATCGGTTCGATAGCCTCTCCTATAATCGTTGTTGATGGCGCGGAAAAAAATGTAGAAGAAATCGAGATCAAGTCCAGACAGGACGAGATGCCAGAAGAATTCATTTTCGACGGCAACACCACAGTCGTAGCTCTCCAAACCCATGCGGACTCTCTCATCCGAGAAAACATACACCTCCACAACACCAACTACAACCTCAGAGTCAGCTTCATCGAACGCCTGCTCGGCGAAATCAACAATCCACCCGAGCCAAAGATCATCTTCGAGACGATCACCAAGATCACTGACTGGGATCTGCAGTTCATTTATGCTTTGGATGACGATGAACTTCCCGTCCTTTACAGTCATGAACTGTTTGAGTTGTTGGATAAGCTGTGTAGAGCTATGCATGCAGCGAGTGCGAAGGCTGCTGATGTGGATTTGAGAGCTGGCATCAAGAAAGCCTGGAAGAATGCTCCCCTCGGGAATGGGAGACTCTTGCAGGCCATCGAGGAGTCTTTCGTCGTTAGTCCTGGGTTGATGGCAGTGACGCTGTTTGAGAAGTGGGGACAAACTATCGACATGGCTGCACTTCTCGACGAGATTTTCTTCTATCTCGACATCGAACTTCCGGTTCTGGACAACAAGGCTAAGAGAGCCAGAAAAGAGGACAAGAAGTTGCAGGGTATGCTAAAGCGGTGTCTGGAATGGTGGTTGAACAAGTGCACTTACCCAAAAGACTTGTCCTGGAAGACTCGTGGTCAACGCAAAATGAGATTTGGTAACCAACTGCTGCGCAAGCAGGTGGAGATGAAGTTCATCGAACTCGCCAGCGCCAATACACCGACCGAGACGATGAACAAGTCCAATGCCAAGCTGTACACTCAATGTCTCGCTGCAGCAAATAGGAACGATCAAACGTTGATTGTATTTACGGAATTTGAACGATATCGGAATATGATGAAACAATTTCGAGCGGATGGGATTCAACCCGCTAGAATTCTGGCCGGCTGGAGAATAAACATCAAAGACGAATCGTTGCATAACTTGTTAGCGACGCTGATGTTGATTGCGGCCGAGGAGGAAGAGACGAAGTATACTGAGGTCATCCAGCTCTTCCGAGAAGCTATCCATGAGGAGTTGTTTCAATTGTACCAATGGGCTAAGCACGACCCGGATTCGTTTGTCCGGAACATAAAACCGATATCCTTGCTCGCGATCTTGGGAGATCCTGAACTTATCCGTGACGCTGAGCCGACAGATGAGATGGTCTGGGACTGGGTTCTTCGTTTTCAGATCGCGAAATCCAGACTTAGCGGCGATGTGCACGATATCCTGGGGTGGGCTGCCTATCTCGAGGGGGAAAATTCTACGAAGCTCAAAGCAATGAACGTCGCCGCCGAATCAGTGAGCAAGATCAACGGAACCATTAACATACAGGCTATGGATTTTGGCGATTTACGACCAGTGAAAGGCGCGATGGATGCTCTCCTTACGATAGTTGCCAGAGATTTCATCAAGTCAAAGCTTTGCGAGAGAGAGTGTCTCCGAGAGACTATTGGGCGATTGCGAAGAGAAAATGGGTCTCCAGACTTCGATCCTGCTGATGATGATCAATTCAGGGATACCATCACCGAGCAGGATATCAGCGACTTGTATAATGAGATAAACCGCGTGGAGGACCACTTCGAGAAGACAGGGGAGAATCTAGCAATGAGCAAGGTCACGCCCGAGTTTGACACCATTGTCGACACGAAGAACCATGCTGAGCAGTCAAATGAAGATCGGCAAGATGTAGAGCTCAGAGCGATGCGCCTGGACGACGATACCGAAACACGACCAAAGGTGGTGTTTTCTCGTCGCGATAACGAGCCAATTCGTATAACACTAGGCAAAGACCCTCTCAACTCCAATATTGGTCGTGAGGAAAGAATGATAGGTTTCATCGGGGCTAGGGAGCAGGTTCTAGATTATCTGGCTTCAAAAGCAGGAAATAGCGACACAAAACCTGCTCGTCCTTATCAAGCAACTGTCGAAGATGAGGATGAAGAACCCAGCTTGTACATGTCGATGGATGAGATACTCACCACACTGCTCCCGCACGACCCTGACTCCCGAGAGATTCGGTTTTTGACCACGGATGTACCTCTGCGGGACGGAAGAGGGTCCAGTGAAGCTATGAAGGTCATTGTGAATGAGTTCCAGAAGGAAGTTGCCGAATCTCATCAAACTATGAGGCCGACGCAGCTCCTGATAGACATGATGGCGAGTTTCAAGAGATCACTGAATCGTGGCGAATGGGCATCATTGATGAGCTTCAAGTTACAATTTGAGACCGCCATTGATGAGGGAGTTGATTTGGTCGTTCCTGGGATGGGGAAGGGGCGTGCTAAGGATGATAGATTGAGCTCGTCCGTCGCCAAGAATCGTCATCAACCCCAAAGAGTTGTGGATGTCCTTGCTGCCGATATGGAAGCCGACAGGACCAGGGAAAAGTTAGCATACAAGGCTTGGAAGGAACGTCGCGCAATGCCTGGCGGAGTCCGTAGAGGAGTCAGTACTGGGGACGAGTCGGAATTATTTACTAAATCCAAGCCTATGGCTAATCGTAGAGGGATTTGAGGTTTGTGTACCATCAGTGGCCCTAGATCTTTGGTAGGCAAGGCTCGGGCGTTGGGCGTGCTGCTTTGTAGCTTGGTGTAAAAGTTTATGATCTCAGTATCGTGTGGAGGCATGTAGTCCCATAGATGAACGGACGAGATATCCAAGACAAATGACTAATATCCCTCAATGAACTTGATGCCAGCATACCTACATGATCTATCATGACACTTACAGATGTGAAACTCTTGAAACGTATTCATCGGCCAACCTTACGCTCCGGATGCTTACTTTCAGGCAATACTACCAAGTACTCGGTGTCGGTGCCTAGTCTGCAAAAGTATGCTTAGCTGTATGCTTTTCAGCTCCTGCTTGAATGAGTCTTGAAATCCCCATGAGGGGCTGAGAAGGCTCTTGGATGGCAGGAGTCATGGATTCGTGGAGCAATCGACTGATTGAATGGACAGACAAGGTTGACAGCCTCGATGTCTCCACCCAAGAGAGTTTATCATATGCACAACATATATGCACAGAAGATCAGGCTATAGTTAGTAGTAACATAGGTAGGGCATCGATGATAGTCTCAAAGCCTTGCCCAGATTCCGATGCGGTTGATGATGGGTATTCGGCTCACTACTCACAAGCCTGTTTGTACGACTTATATGTGATTGAACTCCGGTAGGTAGGACGAAGTTTCTGATATCCAGCAATAGAACCAAACGGTTGGAGAACATTCAAGTCCGAAGCCAAGTTCCATTATGACAGAAGGAAAAGGCGAGTGATTGTCGTCAAGTGAGATTGGAGGCTAAGCTGGCACTGGGCTTGATACAGTACTCGGTCTCGCTTCTCGACGGCCGCTTCCGAAGACCCTACCTATTCCCGCGCGCCTTTCACTTACTTGCACTTGGTAGCAAGCCTTATCACTCGGGCGCAGCTTATCATGTTGAAGGTGTCCGTGGCACAGCTTCATACCAGATTGTGATGGATCGATTTCATGCATCTTTTATGCGACTCTATGGGTATGGGTATCGCGAAAGGGATGAATGATATGGTGTGTTGATTGTTTGGAGGGCAGGAAATGGGATATCTGGAGGGGGAACTGCGGAGACGTCATTGTGCAGGAGATAGATGCATGCTACTAGAATGCCCCGTCGGTGAGATGAGCTGGGGCAGGGAAGGAAGAAAGCTGGAGGCTGGGAGGCGGGGTAAGCAAGGTGATTGTTTCCGAGCGAGGGATGGATGTTGTGGCATCGTAAACAAACAAGGCTTGGTAATAATATAGAATAATTATACTTCAGCAAAGCAGTACAGTATCTCTAAGTCTCGATGTGGAATACCGGCGCCGAAAAGTCCATGTAAGAAGTCGAAATGCAGGAAGATTTCCCGATAAAGGGCTTAGATTTGCCCTCACTCAATACCTACGTACCTATCTATGTTGGGTACTGCCTGCCATACATATTCAAGTTCTCGTTAGGTAGTTATAGTTGGGCACACATACCTACAAGGACTACTACCTTGACCTGACTCTTCTCCTCGTTGGAGTTGTAGTTGCGCTTCCATTGCTCCAACCTTCTACTCAACGGTACCAGGTATTGTGATCAGGCGATCATACCGCAATCCAGCGAATGTACCTGATCCTGCTCCGAAACACCCCAAAGTACACTTGAAAGCTTGAAAGTACCTGCCTGGGTGATGGCCCATCACCAGCTTCTTTTTCCAAACGTCCGGCGGGCCGAGTCGACCACCGATTCCTTCTAGAGCCAACTCCAATCCTACCTAAGTCTAATCCTACCTACGTACAAACTCAATCCTGTTAACTTTCCCCGGGCTGATCCCGTGGCGTGGCTGAAAACCGGTTCCTAAACTGCCGAACCCAAGCGGCCTGCACACTTCGATCGATCTCTTCTTCATTTGATATCCATTATCAAGTTAAGTTGTACAGCCGTTCAAAACAATACCTCAAGACTTCTCCGTCGCAACCCGCTTCTTCACTTTCGGATCACGAGGTAGATGGCTGAGACCAATCCTCGTTTGCGAGCTGCATCTCATCACCTGCTTCGCATCATCGCGCGCTGCTGCAAAGCATCGAGGAGTCAGGTAAGACTGTCATGTCAGTCTCACCTAGGTAGGTAGGTAGGTAGGTAGGTAGGTACGTACCTTGGGTAGTCTGACTTCCTTCAATCGCCGGTGTCACCTTCAATTGCCGCCCGCTTTGTTACCGCCACACTACGCTACATACATACTAGACATACCTAGTAGGTGACGCTCAACGTTTAGAACTTGGCATGAATAAGGTGGGCAGAGAGAGAAGAATAATACTTGGTAGTCCAACTCGAGATCCTCAATTAAATGCTTGGCTATTGTGTAGGTTATAGAACACGATATATATGGACCTAGGGATACATACATACAGTACACTGCCCTCTCAATATACCAAGCGAGGCCCGGCCCTGTAGGAGCATCAAAGTTGTGTCAGGGGTATTGCAGCCTCGTAACCCAAGACGAGGCTCGATCATCTGTCCACTACACTGCGAATCAGCAATCAACCCCACCATCATCCATTCACCATTCACCACTCGCCATCCATCATCCATCATCCATCATCCCATCATCCGCCATCAGCCCAACCTCGCTGTCACATTTGCTCTCCCTTCTCTTTCTTGGCAACTACAACCTTTCGCACCGGCTCGCTCAAATCTAGCAAATTTCATAGTCTACGGGCACTTCGTTTTACTTCTCTCTCTCTCTCTCTCTATATACCTAGGCATACATACCAGTCAATAACTCTCATCATGCCAGAAGTCACTCGAGTCACTCGCTCTTATCGCAAAGGCTACGGATCCGACGACGATGACCGCTCCTCAACAGTCAGTCGCTCCAGAGCAGGTGGTGATGGCTCATACCGCACTGTGCAAAGATATCGCGTCGCACCCAGCCGAGCAGACGACATCGAGATTGACCGACGCTCAACAACCAGACTTGACATTCCACATGCAGGAGGGGAGCGCATTGAGATCGACCGTCGCAGCGAGCGCTTCATCGAACCTCAGCGACCCCGCAGCGCCATCGATGTGCACTCAGCGCGCGGCTCAACCTTCACCAGTGAGCGATACATGGAGCGCGAACCCATCCGCGAACCAGAGCGGGAGCGGGAGCGTGAGCGTACTAGAACCGTGGTTTACGAACGGGACCGGCGCGAGCCAGAGCGGCGGGATTGGGACCGCGCTTCTGCTAGGCCGTGGGAAGTGGAGCGGGACGTGAACGTAAGGGAGACTGACATCGTGAGAGTTGAGAAGCGTTCGGAACGCAGAGAGGAGCCTTACGAACTCGACAGATATACTAGAGAGACGGAGTATTACGATCGTCCGGAACCCCCTCCACAGCCGATTATTATTCGTCAGCGTGCGCCAGAACCTCAGCAGATTATTGTTCAGGAAGCACCGCCCGCACCACCTATCGTCCTTCCTCCTCGTGAACAAGAGTATCAGATTGTTCGACAGACCGAGGTTAGGCAAGAGGTTGAACGACCGGAACCGAGACGAACGGAAGATGAGTATTATTACAGGAAGGATGTGCGCGAAGTTGGTCCTGCGAGACGCGAAGAAGATTTCGAATACGACCGCAGAGATGTTGCGATTCGTCCTCGGGACTCGGTCAGCGACAGAGATTACAGTGATGGCGAAGACTACGTCGTGAAGCGAAAGGTCATCCGCAGAGAGCGAAGTCGAAGCGGAAGTCCACATCACAGAAGACATCTTGCAGAAGGTGCTTTGGCTGGTGCAGGAGCTGCTGCCATTCTTGCCAACCACCGAAATAAGACGGGTGATGGAGACGGACACCGTGGACGCAATGTCGTTGGAGGAGCTGCTCTTGGTGCTATTGGCGCTGAAGTCATCACCAGAGCAAGAAGCCGATATCGTGATTATAGTCGATCCCGGTCAAGATCCAGCAGTCGGCAGTCTCATCGCAAGATCAAGACAGCACTTGGTCTTGCAGCTGCTGGCTTAGCTGCTGCAGCCGCTGCCAAATATGTTTCCAACCGCCAGGCCAACAAAGAGGAAGCAGGAAGAGGACGTAGTCGAACTCGAAGCGTTTCAAGACGTCGAAGAAGTTATGACGATTACGACTCCTACGATGATGATCGACGCAGTCGCAGTCGAAGCAAACACGCAAATCCAAAACATCGAGCAGCGAGTATCGCCAAAGCTGGGGCTGCCACAGCTGCAGTTGCAGGTATAGTCAACCATATCCGCAGCAAATCCCGTAAACGAAGCGGATCTCGATCAAAATCTCGCATACGAACCGGTGCCGAGATCGCAGGCGCCGGGTTGGCAGGAGCAGCAGTCGCAGGATTATACGAGAATCGAAAGGCAAAGGAAGACACCCGTGAATTGGATGTTGAAGATGATCGTAGTAGGGATCGCAGAAGATCACGCAGGAGAAGCAGGTCGAGAGCCAGATCTATAGGCGTATATTCTGATCCTGGAGTTGACCCAGAATTAGGAATGGTTCAGTACGGTACTGAACCCGTATACACCCACCAAGAAACTACCACCTATCAGCGCGGCTACGATTTCGATCCTGCTCTTGCCGCAGGCGGAGCTGGTGCTGCCTATGGTGCCACGAAATCTCGAAATCGGTCCCATCGTCGTCGTCACTCCCGTTCTTCTAGTTCAGACGATCGAAGACGTTCAAGAAGTCGAAGTCGGAGTCGAGTGAGGAATATTGCGGGAGCAGCCGCGGGAACCGCTGCAGCGGCGATTGGTATAAATCAATACAAGAAGCGAAAAGAGAAAAAGGAGATGGATAGGGAGAGAGAGCGAAGACGTGAGGACCCCCAGCACTCAAGATCTCGTTCTCGCTCCGCATCATCTATCCGAAGCCGGTTGACAAGACGATTGTCGAATCTGGTGCCGAAGTGATGTGGATTCTCCTTTGTCCATGTTGATATAGTCATGTTCAATCACAGCGTCATGTATTTCTTTGTTGAACTAACAATACCACGGCAGGTTATGAAGAAGAACCTGTACCCGAAGAAAACTACTACGCTCGCGATTATCAAGATGATTATTCTCCCTCTCCTCCACACGCGTCAGGTGGTTCTTACTATCCCCAAAACAACGCTTTCCCACCACCTCCTCAACCACAACCAGGTTTCACCCAACACACTACAACTTCCACCACGCAAGTCCATCAAGAGGGCATCCCGGCTTATAACATCCCGGCGTATAATCCGGCGGACCACGTGAATCAACCGCAAATACCGCATCCAGACCCTTATGGATACCCGCCGAATATAGGTCATAATGTGAGTGTTGATGACCGTCCTTCTGATCAGGCTCATTTCGTTGCCTCCAAATCCGTACCTACACCTGTCCATGCTACAAGTGCCGCAAGCGCAACGCCATATTTCCCTCCGCCCCCTGTAGCTCCCTATCCCGACGAGCAGTTTACTCGCGACCCATTTCATATAGAGGAGGGTGCGTGTGGAACTTTCGTCATCCAACCTCTCTTACATTCAAACTAACACTTTTCCCAGGCAGCCATATAAACCCTTTTCGAGACGCCCTCCCAAAGACCCGCCCTGATCTAAATTTGAAACAAAGGCGTAGAACTCCATCCATACCCTCAACATTAACACTCTCCCCTTTTTCATCGCCACCACCATCTCCTTCCACCACCAAGCCTACAAACAAATCCGTTGTCTTCGCCCCTCTATCTCCAACTTCCTCTCGTCGGCTGGCAGCTATACATGATACGGCCGCGAAGACAGGGAGCCATACCCATGAGCATGATGTTGCGCATCCTGATGTATCGCCTACGCCTTCCGATGATGGAATCATTGGTTCGTCGGCTTTAGTTCGTGTGCCTCAACCTCAACCCCTCTCTCAGGCCGAGAACAGAGTTCAACCAAGAGTGCGTGACCGTGAGCGTGATCGCAATCGTAATCGAGACGATCCCAACTCTTTAGTAAAACGTCATCGTCGTCGCCACCGTAGAAATTCAGACCCTTCCTCCGATCGACCTACTCAATCCTCTAAACACAGCCGCCGACGCCATGACCGACATCAACACCACTCTCGCTCACGTTCTCGTTCTCTATCCCCTCATTCCTCAGATGAGATCGAAGTCCTACCCGACAGATTTGATCGTGACGGACGGCCTTTAGATCGGTACGGGAATGGCTGGCGGAGAAGTGAGCGGACAGGAGATGCTGGTGGTGGTCCTGGACTAGGAGGGCTAGGTGGCTTGGCGGGGTTATTGGGTGGAGGAAAAGGGGGAGAAGGGGTAGGGCAAACTGAAATGGTAGAGAAACTCGCAACGGGCTTTGGAGAAGTTGTGGAGGGAAAGAAAAGCTGGAAGGATTTATTGAGGGGATTTGTGGCGGAGGGTGGAGATCTTGGGAGGGGAGCGTCGAGTGAGGATGTTGGGAGGGGTGGTGGTAAGAGGGAGAGGAGGCGGAGGAGAGAAAGATGATTGATTTGTGTCTTGTTTATTATATCGCCGCTTAGACCAGTTTCGGATTTTGCGGTAGGGATAGAGATGAAGATGCGCGAGATGTTTTAGTTTCTTATTATTCTTTGGAGGTCGCATTTTACGTGGATAATGACTGATGATCATGCTGATGATGATGATATTCTTATTTCAAATCTTTTCTATTTTTCAATATGCTTCAGTTGCAATTGCAGAGATAGCTTGGTTTGATAAAACTATACCACCTATACTCACACACACACACACACACACGCATATATATACACGTATACATATTTATATGTACACACATCAATGATCAGGCGAAGCTAGCGAGCATCTCCGCATCCGCCGACCGAGAGAGATAGATAGATCGATGGGGTTCATGTAACTTCTTCACAACCCACTCCGTGGAATGAGAATTGAAAGAGATTTGACAACGCAGCGATGGATGATCAACCAATTCAAGGAAACTTTGATGAGTGTTGAGTGGTGAATGAATGTGGCGGAGGTGGCCTCTTTCTTTTTCTTTTCTTGTTTAGTTTGAGGCGGCGATTGGGGGGGGGCGGGTGTGGTGAGAGAGGCGTTGGGTGTTTTTTTGTCTTTTTTTTTTGTTTTCATTGTCTTGTGTAGTTATTCGTCGCGCGTGCTTGCCTACCTGCCTACCTGCCTACCTGCCTAACTGCCTATCTATCTACCTGCATGCTATTTTGACTGGCAATTTTGAGTTGTCTTGAGATTGGAGCTTATATATATATATATATATATGTCTATAGGCTCAGAAATCCTTACTCGTAGTGTGAAAAGGGTAATTATGGATTGTGGATTCTGGATTATGGATGACTTATGACTTACTACCTATCTGAAAACGTAAGAGTGGGTAAGTGAGTGAGTGAGTGAATGAATCAGTGAATGGGTGGGTGAATGTCATGCCAAAAGACCGAAGATCAGAAACTGAGCAGGGATGCAGGGATTGAGGGATTGAAGATAGGTCTACTGTGGGGTGTGTGGTATAAGGCCGGATAGGTCTGATCTGATGGGCTGTCTTTGGTAGAGTGGTAATTAGAAAGGTCAGAGCTGTTGGGTTTTGGACGTCGTTGGCTGTCGTGGTGGTTTTTTTTTTTGTGTGTTAAGGCTGGTTTGGGGGATGGAATGCAAGGATTTACTTATATTTGTAGTTTTGTGGGAGGCCGGCGTGAAATATTACTCACTTCCTTAGGGAGTTTAGTACGTAGGTAAGGCAGTGTAAGTAGCGCGGTGAGCCCCACTGCATCTTTTGCTGTCTTTCAATGCGAAGATATATCAAAGGAACGCATATTGACCTCATAAGTAGGGCAAGTTTACTTGGTAAACCACGTGAGGAAATCCATTGGAAAGCTCTGCAAACTATCACGCAAGCCGCCGTTGTCCGTTCAAATGCCCAATTCCGTGCGCCACGTCCATCCTATCCCATTCCTCCCTGTCATATACTTCATAAACCTCCCTTCATCGCATTCTTATTCATTTCCCTTATCACAAAAGTTCTCCCTCCCCTTCATCATCCATACCCCCCTCCTCACTATCCCAATCCACATCCCCCGCCGCTTCCTCTGCCCGTCTCTGTACCTCCGCTAATCCACTCAACTCCGTAATGTAATCTTTCTCCGTAAGTGCCCTCTTGATAAACTCCCATCCACTCCTCTTATATTCATCTACGATCTTCGGGGAACAAGCAGAACAACAATCATAAGACTGGCCACTAATTAACAGGTTTTGGAATGTGGCGGCGAAACCGCGGATTTGGTGAGGGATGAGACCCAAGGGGTGGTTGGGGGGATCGCGCTCGTATGAGATGCGAGAGGTTGATTGTTGGTTTGTGGATATCTTCGGAGCGGGGGCGCGAGCGCCGTCTGGGTGTTGGAGTGCAGAAACCATCAGTTCGACGAGTTGGGCGGAGGCGGTTGGTGCAACGCCTGGGCGGGTGACTGTACATTGTTGGTCTAGAGTCTGGTCTTTAACGGACTGTGATTGTTAGCAACCTCCCTGAATGTGGAGAGTGCGTGTGAACTTACATCTGCGGGCGCAACAACATCATTGCAGAAATAACAACCAAGGGCTGCTGGTCCACCATCTGCTGCAAAAACACCGTGTCTCATTACAACCCAGGTATCGAATCCAAGAGCAGCATTCAGAACCAGCTTATTTTTGGCCTTGCCCATGACGGTTGGAAGCCATCTACTCTCACGTGTATCCATAAGCAGGAAAATGGCATCATGATCATCCATCAGCTTTTCCAGAGTCTCAAAATCGAGTCGCGTATTCTGCTCATCTGTAATTGGATGACCCAGCATAGGAACTGACATCACAAAGCCTGTACTATCGACTCCTGGGTAGATTTCCTGGAGAGCTTCGGCTGCTCGGAACGCTTTCTTTGCACCTCCATCGATGCAGTCCTTGAAGTCGAACAGCGGCTGCCGAACGGGATTTGAGAAGGAAACGGTAGCATTGTCGATGAATGTGATCTTCCTTACTCCCCAGCCCATCAGAAGTCGACTGACATACGTTCCGAGAGTACCTGCACCGAGGAGAAGACACTTGGTATCCTTGATCTTGTTTAAATTTAGATCTGGAGCGATCCGCCATTTCATGAGCTTCAAGTTCAAATCGACTGCTTGATCTGCCAAGTGTGAAGGGTCCATATATTGCGCCAAGTTCGTCGTCTTTGGCGATAGTCTCTGATTACTGTTTCGCTCCCATCCAGTAACCTTTGGCATAACATCAGTATCAGCAGCCTGTCCTTCAGTCTCCAACACAATGATCCGGCTTCTGGCCTCGTGTCTTCTTGAGTGGACATCTCGGTAGCAGAGAATCTGGACTCGATTGAGTTTATATCTTCGCTTAATCAGCACCAAGAGATTTCTCAGCATCCAACCTGGATTCTCGGGATATGTTGACGGGTCGACAAATGCGACATATCGATCTTCTTGAGAAATGCCGTCGAAGAAACCACTTTCAAACTCCCTGAGAGATCCTACCACCCAATCATAATTCAGCTCATCACCGGAAGCACCTGGAGTGGAAGGTCTTTCCGACGAGGGCAGCGACGGCGAGGTCTTCTTAACCAGAAAGAAACCGTGCTCTCTCTTGTCATGTGCATATCTCCAAGTACCAAGCACATCAGCAAGAGCACCCGTTTCATTTCCGGACAGCTGATTTGAGGGTGCGCCTTCAACTTGCTTCCATACAGGCTCTGAATGTAAAGCTGGGAAAGCAAACCAGTAGGTAAAGGTGTATTTCTTAAGGTTGGCGAAGGAGAGGATTGTGAAAGATGAGAGAAGGGAGGGAATAGAGTAGATAGTGCCGTCATTAATAGCGTCCCAAATCTAGACACATTAGTTCACCTCTCGAACATTGTCTCAAGAAATTCTCACCTGCTTTGCTGCAGTATGCAACATTGCTGCTTTGTCCATGTTCTTGAAGTCCTCGACAGTGTTTACATTCTTGATCTTCCCCTCTGCTCGAATGTAACCCGTTGGTACGCTTCTGCTGTTAAAATGATGACATATCTGAAACCTTCAAAATGGGAACTCACTCATCACTCGTAAGAGCGTTTCCTAGAACCTGCATCCGGCAACTCTCTTCTGGCGTAGAGGTCACACGAGGCTCATATAAACCTAAGACAGGACGCGCCGAGTCGTCAAGTTTGTCGAAGTCGATCTTGAACTGAGAAAGAGCCGTGTAGAAGGGAAGCTCAATCTCAGAACCAAACGGGGCGAATTTGAGAGCCATAGTCAGCAGTTCACCAGCTGCTGGAGGCTATGTTTGAGGTTGGATTTGCCTCGAGACAAAGAATGTTTATTCACTATGCGTAAATCGCGTCGACGAGTTGCAAGCTTGAGAAGGTTTGAAGATTAGGAAAAGAGATAGCTTCAAGGAGGTAAATCAGGTTCGAATTCACAGTGCGTGTCACATGTATCTTATGAATGCTGGCATTACTCAGGTGGTCATCCTCGAACGAAGGTGATCAGGTGGGATCTGGCACGTGCAGAAATAACTAGGTACAATCATAGACATGGGCAGAGCGCGGCCGACGCCGCGTCGCGCTTCGGCGCGTCTCCCAAGCAGCTTAACGGAATAGGGCATACCTACCTGTCTATTCCTGATACTCCTTTTGTCAACACAGACAACCTGATCTAGATATTCAAAATGTTGATCGGTCTTTGCGGAGGTAAGATCGCTCTATCTCGTTCGATTAAAGCTAATTATCTTAGGAATCTGCTCAGGGAAGCAAACCATCGCAGACTACCTTGTTCAGCATCACTCTTTTACACAACTTCATCTGCGGCAAGAGCACATGAAAGGAATCTCGTTCGCATCAATAGACATATCCGAAGATGAAGACAGTGGCGGGGCCAAGAGACCTAAAGCTAAAACCCTTGTCAATGGCACGAAAATCAAAAACCTGAAAGCAAATACATTCAACACAATAGAATCCTTGCTTGATTTCATCACCAAGAACTGGCAAGAGCCCTATGTAACAACAGATATCCACACAGAACCCATACTTGATGCCCTCTCTCGACGACCCTTCTTCATCCTCGTCAGCGTCGACGCACCAATACATATCCGCTTCAAGCGTTTCCAAGAACGAGCATCCAGCACATCACCAAACATCACCAGCCTCGAAGACTTCGTCCTCCAATCCGATGAATATCTCTACAATCCCGACGATGGCCTCCTCCCTCTTATATCCCGCGCAACCATCAAACTCCTCAATACTTCTGATGACCTAGCACACTTGTATGCCAGACTATCAGGTGTCAATCTGCTGAACAACGACCGTCTTCGCCCAACGTGGGACCAATACTTCATGACTCTCGCCTCTCTCGGAGCACAGCGCAGCAATTGCATGAAACGGCGGGTGGGGTGTGTAATCGTGCAAGACAAGCGAGTCATCTCAACCGGCTACAATGGGACACCTCGCGGTCTCATAAATTGTGCCGACGGCGGATGTCCGCGGTGCAATGAAGGACAATCGTCTGGTGTGGGTCTGGGCACATGTTTATGTTTACACGCCGAAGAAAATGCACTTCTAGAAGCGGGCAGAGGAAGGATAAGAGAGGGCAGTATTCTTTATTGTGATACTTGTCCATGTCTGACTTGTAGTATCAAGATTGCGCAGGTGGGCATTAGCGAGGTTGTCTACGCTCAGGGTTATAGTATGGATGGGGAGACAGCGGGCGTTTTCAAACAGGCTGGGGTGAGGTTGAGGCAGTTTATACCTGTAGGTTCCCGGGACAGATGTGTATTTATTGTGCTAATTAGTGTATAGCCCGCCAATGGTATGATCCATTTAGAAAGATAGAGCGAAGGATTTACTGTATTAAAAGCTTCCAAATGATACCCAGGGGATTGGACAGCCTCTAGCAAACCATCATTCTGGCTTAGCGACTGCTGTCTCGTGAACAATTCGTTCTACATGTCGAACTTCGCGTTCCTGAGTATAGCCCCGTATTAATTCTGCAAAACACTAGTTGAGGACAAGCCAGTACTTCACTGCATTGATGAGGCCCTCCAATGAAGCGGAAATATGTATGGGTATGAGTGGCTTTGTGAAGATTGCTGAGCAAATCTCAAGGCGAGCAATTCGCTGCCTAACCCAATACATCAATTTTCGCACCAATATCAATACTCGGCAGGATTTTCGAGTGGCGTCAATCAATCTAATCAATATCGGCACGTCCAGATCTTCTAATCGAATATGTTCTCCATCCACATATTCCGTGCTTTCCCTAGTCCACTCGAAGCGCAGCAATTTGTCTCTGGAGTCTGGAGAAGCTTTAGCTCGGCCCACGTTTCAGACACTGAAATTTTACAGGACTTTGCCTTGGGATTGCTTGGTAGTCACTGAATTATCACAGGACGTATACTCGTAGGATAACCGATTTGAGTAGCAAGACTATTCTCATGGCGTTGATTGGATTCCAGAATCTTGTTAGATTTGCTATGTAGTAAGGTCTCGGAAACCACATGCGGTTTTGACTTTAAGTAAGAAGAAATTGAAGCGACAGAGCGGCAGATTTCATTTAGGACTTCTTCTTCAGATGGGATCAGCTAGCCTTATTGAAATTAGCTGCTTGTTTCTGGTATTTGGGTAACTCCGAGGTTGAAGAAATTCGTCTCGCTCGAAGTAAACTCATTATCCAAGCAAAATCATCAAATGATTATACGACTTTGAAGTGTTGCTGTATAGATGTCCTGTAATAAACTTGCAGTTCTCACTCCGAATTTCAAGTTAGGTTCCTAAAAGATTATACTCTAAAGCGATACGATTGTTTGATGACTTGGTTGATAGTATTACAAAGTAACAGGTTCTCGCTTTGCCGGAGATGAATTTGCCCAGCCTCGATCCCAACGTCGGTCTTATAAAAGACATGTCATGTAGCCTACGATTACGCGAAGGTGAATGAACGATATCATATTCTTCAATGATCTCGTCCTCACTCAGCAACCCATCTTGACAAAGTTCAAGAGCAGGAGTACTATACGTCACGTGGTGTATAATCATTTCCAGCTAGCGCGCCATAGAGCCGCTAACTAAAGCTTCAAGAAATATCTCCATATAACATCAACAAATTCTATTTTCCCAATTGTGTCCGCATCATGATTCTGTATTTCGTCCACCTACCTTTGAAGCTCCATTGACTTTCTCTAATCATTATAAAATAGTTCTTGTACATAATACCCTTTCTTTCAGCCATGCGATCGCAATTAACCCGTAGCGTTTTTGGGCGCCTCCTATCGAACGAAGGCTACATCCCTCACTGTCCCTCGAGACGCGCTCTTTCCGCTCGAATTTCCAATCGCCATGCCTCCCCATGTATCGTACGACCTCCATGCCGTAGGACTCTCTTCGGCTTCTTTCATAAAGCCCCACGACAGCACAAAGATCCAGCTCTTGCGCCTGGATTAACGCCCATGGTCGATTTTTCCGTAATGGACAAGCTCAAGGCCAGACCTCCGCCTGCTCAAGAACTCGTCAAGGCATGGCGGATATTTTTCCAACATAAAGTTGTGAAGAAAGAGTCTCTAGATACAATGGAAGCAGGGCACGTTTTGAGAGTTTTTAAGCATTTACAAGAGCTGGATAGTGAATTTGCAGATTGCAGGTTGAGTATGGATGACTTGAGGCTGCCGAAAAAGCTTTTCCAAGACGTGAGGGGGAGGTCGCCGAAGATTCATAACGTGCAGACTGCGGAATTAGTCAGGGGTCTTTATGGGGAGTGGGTGAAGTCAGAGGGGCAGAGTGAGGGCGTACGGCAGAAGGACCTACATTTGCTGATCAGAGTTTTGACAAGGTCGGGGAATACGGCTGAGGCTAGAGATTTGCTGGAAGCGCAGACATTTGAATCGGATATAAATTCGGTGAAAACACAGCGATTGTGCTGGAAATCGATACTTCGCGGGTTTGCGCTTGAGGACAATGAGGCCGAGCTGCTAAAGACAGCTCGAAGAACTGAGGAGAGAGAAGAGCTTGTGTACTATTCAGCAAAGCAAAACATTATGACGGAGTTCTATGCGGCAAGGAACGATACGGAAAATACGAAGCTATGGTACTGGAAGCCATTGGTCACCGTCGATGGACTCAAAAAGAGTGGGCAACCGGATCCAAAAACTCTTAGCGCTGTTCTGAGATACTGTATTCGAAATGACGAATCAGAATGGTGCAAGTTAGTCTTTCGAGATGTGCTTGAATCAGATCCAGACAAACCTACGTGGGATGTCGTTTTGCAGTGGGCATCCGGAGTTATGGGGAAGGGAGTGGAAGATGTCGAGCGAATGATGAAAGTCATCATTCGACGCAGCAATGACGAGAACCCTGTGACGCCCGACATAGTGACAATCAACGGTCTGGTTGAGATGTCCATGTCATTAAATGATTCGTATCTAGCCGAAAGATATATTGCACTGGGGGAGAAGTTTGGCATAAAGCCCAATGGGAATACTTACATCTTGCAAATGAAGTACCGCGCCGATGCGAACGACTTACGAGGAGCACAGGAGGCTTATGATAGGTTGCAAGCGGAAGAGGTTGAAAACGATGACGACCTTCCAGCAATCAACACTTTTCTTCGTGCTCTTTGCGCATCAAAATTGGACAACTACAATCGCATTACGTCTATCGTTTCTGACCTAGATGAGAGGGACAAGAGACTAGAAGCCGACACAGTCAGTGCACTGACCAAATTGTATCTCCATCGAGATGAAATCCACGAGTTGATCGATCTTCTACAAACCCAATCTTACAAATACACAGTCGAAGAACGCCTCCGAATCATTAAAACCATGATGGACTACTCCCTCAACCCTGAAACAACCACTGTCCGCTCCTGGGAATGCTACACCATTTTCCGACAAGTCTTCGACGAGCTCAACCTCGAACAACGTACCACAATGATGAATGAATATTTCCGCCGCGGCCGCTGCGACATGGCCTGCCACGCGTTCGGGCACATGCGGCAACACAGTATGCTCCCCCGCCGCCCCGTCCTCTCAACGTACGTATCTTGCTTTGAAGGCATAGCCTCCCTCGCCGACCGCGAAATGCTCGACATGGTACACAACATGCTCAAAATGGACTCATCAATCGAGCCCAACACTAAACTCTACAACTCCCTCATGCTCGCCTATACCGCATGTGATGATGCCGACCGCGCCCTGGATTTCTGGGACGATATCACGAATACGGAAGAAGGACCTAGTTATAAGAGTCTAGAGATCGTTTTTTGGGCGTGTGGGAAAAAGCCGTTTGGGGATCGCAAGGCGAGAGATATTTGGGGTAAGATGAGGAGAATGGAGATCGAGGTTACCCCCGGAGTATTTAGGGGGTATGTTAGTGCGCTGGCTGGGCAGGGAAAGTTTGAAGAGACGAGGGATATGTGTGAAGGGATGGAGAAAGAATTCTCACTCAAACTAGATGTGGAAACGTACGTTGGCTCCTTCCTTTTTTCAATCAATTTTCCTTTTCACGACTCCTCTCGCTTCTTGGAATTCGGCTAATGTGATTTAACAATACAGGCTAGGGACATTCTACAACTCTATCCCCGGCCAAAGCAGGAAAGATCTCGTGGAAGAGTGGGCGAAAGGTCTTTCCCCTGATATATGGAGGGCATTGTGTAAGTTGGGCCAAACTACGCAGGAAGAGGGTCATAGGTTGTTCAATATGACGAGGGAGATGAAAGCTTAAATCTTGATGTATTCGAGGGTAGAGGACGGATGGCTAGCAGTAGGAATGTGTATGTATGTTTGTATATACATGGGAAAGGAGATGTAAGATGTAAGATACCAACTTGTATGTTTGCATCGTAGACCAGATGTATGTTACATGTGTGCATGTTTGTATCAGAGTCCTGGATGAGCTTGACAATTTGTGGTGAGTGGGTGGGTGGGTGGCGTGGTGACGTGATGGATCTTTTACGAGACTTGTTGCTGGGTGTGGCGAGGTACGGGTATGGCGTTGGGCTGGATGGTAATGAAGGTAGGCTCGTTTTGTCTTTCTTCGATTTGCTTCGGTCGAAATAATGATGATTTACGAGAAAACAGGTGGTTGAAACGACGGCGCTCGCTTTCTGAGGGAAGAACCAGGCGACTCGGAGTGATCGGCCTCTTTTACAGTGACAATACTACATTCCATTCATGATCTTCCTATATCACGGTCCATTCAATATCTGGCAATACCAGAGTCCATTAACCCTCTTTCCATCCACCGTAAGCTTGCCCCATGAAATCGTCGACCTCAGGCTGTTGAAGCCAATAATTCTTCTTCCTGGATTCCAAAGCTTCATTTGCTGAAGCTCTCGAAATACCATCCAGACACAAAACATTGTAGTTCCCTCCAAGGAGCTCCAAGTAAAGTAGTGAGAATCTATCTCGTGGACGAAAGGCCTGCTCAAGACGAGTCTGGTCGCTGTTGATCGACGCTCGTTTATTTTGCGGAGGATTGCTCTTCACCAAATTTATCGTTTTCCTTCGCGAACCGAAAAGACTCGTCGCAAGATGCCACTATAGCAGCACCTATCCTGTGCAGAGTGGTTTTTGATCCTGAATGTTCAATTCCGCTATCCACGTCCTCGATGTTTAGTGCTCAGATAATCTGTTTTCAGACGCTTCTTAATTCCCTTCAGCAACTTCTTCTACTAGAAGTGGACGTAATGAGAAACAGAGCCATTCCAAAACTCTTGCAGCTTGCTCCCGATCTTCAGGAAGGATGCGAGCAAGCATTCGGCCGTACGTAGCATCGAGTCCTTTGGTAAATTCTTTCAACGCTTTTCGGATCGTGACTGGGGTTTTAAGCCGCTGAAGTGCTTCGAACTGGCATGCTATGTACTGGAACCTGAATTCAAGCGTTAAGATCGAACGACAACAGTATACTCTACTAGAAGTGAAGAGAAATATAATGTGACTTACATGCCGTCGGACTTCTGAATCAAGTCTCTCCTCGCCTCTGCCTTGAGAACTTCAGGCCATGATTTGTACGAGTTGGTCGCCAGAGTACTATCGATCAGCAATCCAATGTCATGGTCGACTGCTGGCTTGTAGGTCATGAGATCGATATCAGTCCGTTCAGAGTCACCCTCAATCGACCTGTATGAAGTCTCAATATCTTCTTCTCGTCGGCTTGTCAAGAACAGGTGAATATTCTTCAGATCCTTCTGGTGAATGAGATTAAGACTTTTCAATAACTTTTCCCTGTCGCCAGCCAAATCCGGGCATTCGTCGAGCGCGTCGATTATCACATACGCCGCTGAGAACCCCAGAATTATCGTTAAGAGGACCTTCTGTAAGGTCTCAAGATCTGGTCGCTGGCCTCTAGTCTTCAGATTTTCCAGAGCCGTGACCGATACAGGAGTGTCGGCCGAAAGCTACATATCTGTCGAATGATTGACTCCATCATACCATTGACACTTTGCTTCTGCCCGTCGTTGAAGCTAAAATAGAAGTACGCAATTGCTACTTGTGGATCACTATCGTACTTTCGATTGTTTGATGACTGACGAACTAGCCTTTGTTAGAACCTTCACATTTCGCAAAAGAGAAAAGCTAAGCCTACCTCAGCACGGATTTCCCAGAGCCAGCTATAGTAAGTACACCTCTTGTCAGTAATCAACACGGAATTCGATCTCAAGCATATTCGTACCTTCGCCATTGAGCCACATAAGAGAATTGGAAGCTTTTTTCCAACGGTTGAAGTCCTCATTGTCCAATATCAACCAATCACCAGTACCCTCTCCTGCACTATCGTGCTTATCTCGAGCGTCATTGTATTTCTGGGAGGGATCTACCGAACTCAACCAGGAAAGAAGCTCTGAACGACTGTTGTCGCGCTGTGATAACTCCACAGCTTTTCTGGAGAGTTGAGATATCACTAAATCCAAACCTCAAGATTTCTATCGTCTCCGCGTGTCACTTGTCCAGCTTCTGGAATTCCTCATCTGTCCTTACGTCATTTGGTAGGTCGTCGGTACGGCACATCTCTAAATCGTCTAGAAGGATGACGTTAATCAGTACTGCCAGGCCATCAGACATTTGTGCTTCTTCTTAGCTTGAAACCAGATTTCCTTGGTAATCCGTGGGTACCAGGCTGCGGCCATGGTACACTGCGTAGATAATCTTCTGTAGCAGAAATCCCTGCAGGTGGCAAATCCATTATAATGTATATCTTTGAAACCACAACTTCGTAGTGCCAAGAACGCTCCGTGAATTTTACCATGTCGGAGTGATTTTCATTCACCGAAAAGGTAACAGAACTTTCTCCATCTATAAAACCGCACGTTGCAGAGGTTGCGCTCACCAAGATAGCGGAATGACAATTTCGACCCATGCTACCTACGTTAAACCTGAACCACTAATCATTGTGCAGAACTCACTTGAACCGTAGGGGGATTCGATGTTTCGTATGCCCAGAAGAACCTTAGTCGATTCCGAAATGAAGCTCCGGAGAAAGATTCGTTCAGACGGTCGAGGTAGTTGGAATCGCGACCAACATCATCAACTAATCCCGCGTTGGCATTATTCTTAACAATTGCTCGAAAGTATGACTGTTCCATGCCCACATTTGGGACGCCAAAAATCACAGCTCCTCGCATGAGATTGAGGAGGCATGTTGAACCCTCATCTGCTCTTTGGTCAAGCTGAACCATAGCATCTCTAAGAACAGGGCCTCCAAAGCTATGGGCGAGAAAATAAACAGGCCTTGCAGACGACAGCGTCCAGCTATAGGTCTCGAGTTGACTGATGAATGCTAGCGCTATATCTGAGACACTTTGGAATGATCGACTGTCATCGAGCTTGGTATTATAGCCGTAAATTATCGCTCTCGCACCCGACAGGTCTTTGGGAAGAGAGTCACGAATCCACATGGACGTCTTCGGGCCACCTTTGGGTTGCCATGAGCCGAAAGGATGGCTTGCAAGACCCGATATAGCTATACAGCTGAGAAATATGAGTACTATAAATTCTCGTAAAGACAATGTGCTTACTCAAATAAATGTTCACGGCCAGCTTCTACGTCGTTCAGTGGTGTCATGCCAATAAAATGAACGTCCAGAATAATGTCATCGACATTTCGGGATGGAGCGTTACCAGGAATTCGCCACTCCTGTTTCCCTGGGTCATCGTGTATCAGCGAAGGAATGGTGACAAACATCACAGTCGAGGTCTTTGAACGGGGTAACTGGCGGAAATTCTGTGTGAAATCCTGTGCTGTTGCCAATGAGTAAACCCGAATGTAGTCCTTTGAGCAGTCTCCAAGTCCAAGTCCCATGACCAGGAGGCTGGCAACATCCTCGAAAGTTTTGACACTGCTCGGCAACCCGTGGGCGCGGAAAATCGTCTTGGACCAGTCACTGTTGTCTCGGCTCATGTCGAGTCGCTGAAACTTGGTCTAGTTGGACTTGACTTGGGTCACTTGAGCTTGGGAGGAATGTGCTGGCTGAACAGGTCTTAACGAGCATCCTGGTTCCAAAGGTTCAAAGGGAAGGACAACTGAGGGCGAGTCTTCCTATAAGATAAGAAAGACTGAGCTGAGGCTCTGCATATGCGCGACCTGTCACGGCTGTGTGAAACCGGGGCGGAGCCAGCTGCGCCGACCGTCATGTTGCTGCCAGTGTAGAGATGGCCATTCCTACCTATGGTTCTGTTCTCGAGCATAACATACATTATATTTCGTTTCCCAGGTCATTTTCGCCGGTTCATGAGCTACAGAAAGCACTGAAAGTGTACCACTATCTTAAGCTTTTCGCTTGGCGGAGAGATCGCCCCCTTTGATTTCGACCCCAACGCCCCCATTCAAAGCACTTGCAAACTGTACCGAGCATAACGTCGATGTACAATTAAGTGTACCTTCTGACATCTGGTAGCTGCGAAAAGATACTCAGACCTTCAATCCAGTGAGAAGGACTGAATATAAAAATTGTTGACATTCTTCTATCTGATTTCTTTCGCAAGAGCGTTCGATTAAGGCCCCGCTCGGCTCTTATGGGTACTTTTCTCTGAATGGATACAAAGTGTGCACTCTGAGATGACGAACTTTGTCTAGACATGATGGAGTCTACTAGTTCTTACATTTATAGAACTTGCCAACGCAAATTTCCAACCTAGTTGTTTGCCCTTTGGCTTACACTATGATCCCATAAGCGACGCTAGTGGCTAACTTTGTTTACCTGTACCCGCTTGATTCCCTTACACTGAAGTACGCTCCCCACCTTAACCGAACATCTCTCTTAGATCTCTATGATCGCATAGTGATTCCCATATGCTGCGACATGGCCTCCCCTTCTTATACACACTCTGCAGACCTAGGGTCCTAATGTCGTCTTCCTGAGCTTGGGCAGCGATGTGTTAACACGGAAGTAACCATTTTCTTCTCATTGCAAGACTTAATAACAGACATTTTTGGAAATACCTCGCGCTAGTCCTTGATTCATGGGGCGAGATTTTAAAAGGGATGAGTCTGCTCAAACATTTCCACTTTTAATCAGAGGAAAGAAGTTCGGGATATTAGAATTAACAGAACCGAATCTCGCTGGAATAATATATGCGCGGTCTGCCACAGCCGGTGAGATTAGGGCAGGGCAAAGACGCTAAGATATGGTTCTGAGAAATGGGAGAAAAAGATCTTCTCTTGCGGGAGTATAATGGAGTGAAGAGTTGCTGGCGAATAGACATTTGGATCGCCGAGGTAGTCATGAGATGAGACTACATTTGCCGGTCCGTACAGATATTGTTTGATGTCCAAGAGAAAGTGGTTTGGTAAAGCTCGTTGCTGATGCTCGTCACTGGATTGGAAATATATGGCGCTAAGAGTCAGGTGGTAACATTAGAATTTCCAGAAATAGGAACATATGGCTTTGTCTATCGTATTTTAATGAAGGGGAATTTCATTCAAGGAATTCTTGAGCGTCATCATCTACAAAATTATTTACAAGAAGTCCGCGAGACCGTGAGAAAGCAGAGGTGACAATATAGAACACCTTAATCAGACTCAGAGATGTGAGAATTGCGATCGGTCGCGCTTGCAATGAGGTGCCAGACTGCAGCATGAATAGGTAGAACGCCGCATCTGAAAAGTCACATGGAAGTAGTACTTGGTATTTTTACATTGATAAGTGTACACGTCCATTACTCCTAGAAGCAATCTATGTGCTCAGCCATCCCATAAGAGCTTTGTGAAAGCGATCTGGAGCTTGAATCTGAGGAGCGTGGCCAAGATCCGGGAACATGATGAGTGTCGACCCCGGAATAGCAGCAGCAGTCCGTGGACCAAGAACCTCATAATGACCAAGTTTTGCCTGGACATCAGGAGGCGACCATTGCTTTCCAATCGCTGTGTTATCCTTGGCACCGATCAAGATCAAAGTCTTTGGCTTGATGAGAGGAAACTCGTAGACCACTGGTTGAGTGAGGACCATGTCCACAATCAAGGCTTGGTTCCAGGTGAACTTGTCGGCCTTCTTGCCATTGTAGACGTTGGCTAACATGTTCACCCAGACATCGTAACTAGGATTCCAATTACCAACGTAATAAGTTGCTTGCTCGTAGCCGCGAATCGAGCCGTAGTTGCTGGACTTCTCTTGCGCCCATGTTGTGTCCGTGTCGACGTAAGGGACGCCCAATGCCTTCCAATCCTCTAAGCCAATGGGGTTTGTGAGGACTAATTTTGTAACAACGTCAGGATACATGAGGGCGAATCTAGCAGCCATCATTCCACCCATGGAGTGGCCAATTACAGTGGCCTTCGTGATTCCAAGTTGAATAAGAAGTCGATTGGTGTTGGCCGAGAATTGCTGGAGGCTGAACTGGTATCGATCTGGTTTTGAGGACTTGCAGAATCCAATCTGGTCAGGCAGGATAACTCGATATCCAGCTTTTGCGAGTATAATAGCAGTGGCTGACCAGGTTGGGCCACAGAAGTTCTTGCCGTGTAGGAGGAGTGCTGTCTTTCCATTCGACCGGCCAGTTGGCGCAACGTCCATGAATGCCATCTCCAGTCGTTGAGCATTCTGAGTACCGAACTTGAACAACTTCACCGGCCATGGGTAGGTGAAATTGGATCCATTAAGATCCTCTGGTATGGGGCGTTCCACCACTTTATCTGTAGCCACGGCAGCTGCAAATTCGAGAAACCCAATACTCAGACAGATGGCGTGCTGTAGGAACTTCATCTTCGCAATCGATTCCTGATTGACAAAAATCTGTAGATGTCAGTTCGATATGACTGCGCTTCAATGAATATCCCTTACTTGATTATTTCGAATTTATCTGAATGACCAAATGCCTGGAGGTAGATGCGGATGGCGGGAAACGAAGATCGGCACTTGAAAACAGCACAACAATGAAGTGGCTATTCAAGACTCCCTTTGACACAGGACAACGAAATTGACTTGACTGTGAAGAGCAACTTTCGATAGAGAAGAGAACTGCAGTCTTCATAAACTAATATAAATTGAAGTAAACATCGTGTTCAACCCGCACCTTGGCACTGTATGCGTGTGGGGCAAATATCTTCGTCCTGCTGCAAGAATGCGCCGACTGATCGTAGCCAAGCTGTCACTCAATAATTAAATGGATCGTCTAGATTAAAGCGGGAGGACCTGAATCTGCATGGGGTTAAGTCGAGATTTCACAATCAAGAAAGGGGATTCTGTCTAAGCGAGCCAAGGTTCATATTGTGAACAGTTCCTCGGTATTGGTGGCGGAAGGGGTTGTAGATGCGAAAGCCTTGCACCCGCCCGCCGGCCATAGATCTCATGCGCCTCGTCCGCCCAACCACTTGAATCCCGATATGAAGCCACGACTGCTCCCATTGACGTAAACTCAAAGGTACGAAGCATGGACCTGCCTGTGACTTACTTGCCTTCAACGCTTCAATGTTTCCCAAGACCCAGAGCACCGGTTAGCCCAAGAGGAACATATTCCGTTCAGCAATCACAAGATCTTCTCCGTGCCGGCCCTTCGCAAGCTCCGGGGTCACGGGACCTTGCTTCGCGCAGTCGTTACAAGTGATAGTTAATCCGTAATAGTCGCTTACGGTAGATAATAGTAACTACGTAAATAAAGACTTACTATTAAAGATAAATTCTAATAGATAATAATAGTAATTGAATTTGAAATAGGCTAAAGGTAATAGATTATAAGTACGTCTCTCTTATAGTAATAATTATAAACCTTCTTTTTAGCGATACTATAATTATTAAGTATATATCTACTATATCGATTCTAGCGATCTATAGCCTTATAGTAATTACTAACGGACTATAGGATATCTACTACTACTACTACTACTACTACCTCTACTGCCGCTACCTTAGTAGCCTAATCTTACGCCGCCGGCCTTATAGCTCCTCTACTAACTCTTACTATATAAGTCAGCCCTAGCTATCTAACGGTCCGTAACTCAGCTAACGGATCCGTAAGGCCGGCTTTACCCGCCCGCGCTATCGCTACTATAACGTAGCTCTTCGCCCTCCCTCCCCTCTGCGCTACTAATTTACGTCCGGGTTAGGTCTTCTCTAGTACTACTTAGTCCTCTAACTTAGAGGCTCGATATATCTAGATCTATAAGTTATTCTATATTATTCCCTAACTAATTATACTTTATAATAAACTATTTCAGACGTGAAGATATTAATAGATATAGCTAGATATATAGAGCTTCCGAGTTATAACTACTACTAAGGAGGCTATAGCCCTTAGATAGAGTGCGTTCGGGTCGCGGGTTTTTTAAGTAGCTCTTACGCTAATTACTATTATAGTAATATAGGAAGCTATTACTCGCTTCGTAAGTTATATTATAAACTGAATTATAACTTTTACTAATATTTTCGGATCTGTAAGCTCTACTACTCCTGCTACTTTTACTACTCTTATCGTTCCCTCCCCTGCTACTACTAGCTCTTCCTCGGGTCGCACTTATAGTCGTAGAAATACTTAGGTCGCTCTTAGTACTTATAATAATAATAAGTCGTGAATCTAACTACTTTATAGCTTATAACTAATCTATAGTAGCTCGCTATCTCTTCCTTACTACTACTAGCTATATCTATCGCCCTTACCGCACTTACTACTAGCTTTTAGAGGCCCGGGCAATTCTTTACGAATCGCTCGCGAATAACCTCTATATAAAGGCTAATTTAGAGGAAGAGGAGAAGCGTAAGGATAAGAAAAGTAAAAGCTTAATTAAGCTATAAATCCTATTAAGGGTCCCTTATAGAAGTATAAGTTAAATTTCGAGGCTGAAAATCTTATTATAAGTCTCCTATAAGGGTTAATATTAAATAGAAACCGCGTTCTACTTTATCTTTAAACTTCTTTAGATTTTATTAAACTTTTCGTGATTAATAGACTTATATAGTATATTTATAGACTTATAAATATACTTAACTAAACTAATATTAATAAATATTAAGTAATACCTCTAGAAATATAATATTCGCAGTCCGAAGTCGATTTTCTATAAGTAATAATATACTTAACTTTTTAACTTTAGATATCTATAATAGACTAATATATAACTAACTATAAGTAAATATAAGTATTTATAAATCTAGCTTTACTATATAAAACGATTATCCTTAAGACTTATTAATAATTATAGCGAAATATAAATAGATTAGAAATTACTTTCGTTAAAGAGTAATTCTAAGCTTATTATCTATTCCAGTTAATTTAATCTGTAGGAGTACTCTTAACTATCTATCGAGGTCTCTACCTAGAATCCGAGCCTCGATATAGTACTTTCTTAAGCTTATAACTACTAATCGCGTTCTATTATAAAAGCCTTCTAATAGTATAAGATTATATAAAAGAAGAATAAGCGAACTGAGCTTAAGGTATAAGTACGATAGTAGTAGTAATAGAAGATCGATTTTTTAAAGAGTCTTAGCTAAAAACTAATAAAGATCTATTTTAGTAATATCTGCGTTTATTATATATATATCTATATCTAAGTAAGTATATAACTAGCTCGGAAAGTAACTAAGAATTATTTTATTTAGCTCTATAATAGTTATATTTAAAGTTAATAAAAGATAGTAACTTATAAAAGTAATTATATCTATAGTAGCTCCTCTAAGAAGATCTAGCGAGTAAATAGAGTCGATAAAACTAGAAACGCTAATAAGTTAATAAATATAATCTAGAACTATAACTAAAAGCTCTTAATACGGATCGTAAGATAGAGTACTAACTTAATCTACGAATTCCGAATTATAAATCCCTTCCCGGACTTATATATTAATCTATAAGATAATCTGATATAATCGAGGCTAAATAAATAACTTTTAAATATAAGTAGTTATAATATTAGTGTCACGAACCAGCATRGTTCTTGGCACCAAAACCGTCCTAGCACCAGAATACTGATGGTACCACCCAGTGGTRTRTACCAGACGAGTTTTTGTACCAGAAAAGAGTTGGTACCATTGGAGGAAAGGCACCAACACGGTTATGGTACAAACCAGCGAGTAGTACCATACGTCTACCTGTATTGAAGTAATAATAGTATTGTAGCTGTAGGTGATCCAGGATCACGTGACATGCTAGACTGCTAGACAGGTCGCGAGAGCTTRCGCGCTCTRCAAGACGGTCTTGCAYRGYTAGYATAAGGGAACGAAGGTTCTATATAAGACTGGCACTTCTGCCATTAGATAGGAGCTTCGTGCTCAAATTCATATAGCAATTAACACCTGCTTRTAACGTCTCAATTCCAATTGAGAACCGAACTTCTTGTTTACTTTACTTCATAGCTGATMCCAACCGACGAGCCTGTACACCGCGTACCAGTCAGAACCAGGAACGTTACAATTAGCTCGCGAACCCTACGGTATAACTAGAAGTATCTACGTAAAGTCTTTACTAAGTATTATAAGTATACTACTAAAGAGAATATCATCTATAGAGCCTTATATATTAACTAATAAGTAGTAAACTACTTTAAAATGTTACTTATATTATATTAGTACTTTATCCTAGATAATTAGATCGACTCGACGTAAGAGACTACCGAGCGCGCTCTGCTTCGTAATACTACTTACGAATTATTCTATAAGATCGATCAGAATCTTGAATTATAAGTATAATATTTACTTATTCGGTAATAATAAGATTATAATACTTATAGAAGCGATATAAAGGACCGACTTTTCTTCGCTATAGTAATAATAGTAGAGAGTCTTATATAGATACGTTTTACTAGACTTACTTTAGCTTTAGATATAAAAGTGCGCTATTTCCGGTTTAGTAATAATCGCGGTTACGATATTCGTAAAAGCTATAAGCTAATCGCTATTAAGGTTCGCTTTTATTATTTATACTAAAGTAGTAAAATCTTCGATTCGATTATCTATTATCTATTAGGAAGTATAATAATAAGCTTAGTCTTACTTATAAGAAGGTAAGCTAACGCTCGAAAGTGACTATTACTAATCCGTAAGGCCTTTAGCTAAGAGCTATAGTCCGTAATTATAATACGGATTTAAAAGAGAGAGAGGAAAGCCGGGTTTTTAATATAGCTAATAAGCGAGATTATTATAGAAGTATTCCTTATATCGCTCCTAGATAACTAATAGGTCTATAATCTCCTATTAATAAAGTCTAGTTAAAAAAAGCGTTCGTAAACTACTTACTAAAGTGAATAGCTTCGCTTTATTAAAGTACTAAAACTACTCTTAATTATTTTTAGCTAAACCGCGTGAAATATAAGTAGCTTTATATATCTTATAAGTAACCTCTTTAAAATCATATAGCTTATTAAACGATTTCGGTCCGCGAATAATCGTTAGAAGTAGCTATAAGTAGAAACGTTCCCTTGAAATAGGGCTATAATAATATATATAACTAATATAATAATCTTCTCTCTTTTGTAAACGCTATTTATAAGTCGATTAATCCTAGATATAATAAGCTAGAAACTCCGAATATAGCTATAGCCCGATAGTAGGGTTTATAGTATTGAATTCGAAGAAGCTTATAAGAGTAGAATAAGCTATATCTCGCTTTATAGCTATCTCTTCTATAGATAAACTAAGCTTAAAATATATAGTTTAATCTCCTTATAAATAGACTATAAGATATTATATAAGCGGAAATTCCTTATAAGTAGGATATTCGAAGAGTCGCTATAAAGCTTCCGAGGGACTTATATATTACGCTTATACGTAATAAGTAATCTTGTTATTTATATTTAAGATCGTAAGAGTCGTTCGGTCTGCACTCTTATATACGTACTTATAGATATACTTAATAGCTTATATTAACTTATAAACTTTGATATTAATATATAATCGATAGCAATTAAGAAGATACGAATTATATAAAACTACTTATCTATTATTTAAAGTAACTTCTTAGTTATCTTTATAAACTATAAACGTTTAGTTATCTTACTAATAATAATATTAAGAGTAATTATCTTCTATAATAACTATAGTTAGCTAAAACTCCTTCGGAAAGCGTTTCTAATATTATAATAGATCGCTAACGTACTTATAGGCTATATAAGGAGTATTCGGAAAGTCAGGACCGCAGGGCTCGTAAGTTATATTATTTAATACTAACTCTTATAACTTACTTATAGAGTCTATAGTCTTGTTCGGAATTTCCGTAGATATAATCTCGTCGACTCTAATTAGTATTAGATAATTACTTATACTCTCGAGCTAAAAAAGAAGATAAAGATAAATTAAACTATACTTTTAATACTTAATAGTATATATATAAATATAATATTTTCTAAAGGCTCCTTTTTTAATATTATTAAGAAGCTCTTTAATCTTTAAATAAAAGACGTATATAATAATATTAAGCTTATTAACTAGCTAAGATTATATTTTCTAAAGCTTACGGACGATTTCGGGCTATCGCGAGTTAGTAATAAAAGTAATAAAGAGTATAAGTTATCTGAAAAAGTATATTATAGCCATAGAATCTTAAAATAATTATTATATAAAATAATTACTTATAATAAAAGAAGATAGAAGAATAAATTAACGCTTATAATCTATAGAGTTGCTATTAGCCCTAATAAGCGTATCTATAAAGCTATTATATATATCTATACGTATATTATCTTAATATCTCTTTATCTATTCTAGGTAAGTAGTATAATAGGCGATATAGATATTAATAATATATTATTAAAACATGTAGTTCGTATAGAAAAAGTTTAGAGTTTAATAGGCTTATCGGAAGAGCTAGAACCTATAAAATAGCTATTACTCTAAGCGTTTTATAATTCGATCTCGATCGTAGATCTATAAAGACTAATATTACCTTAGCTCGCTATAAGGAAAGAGTAATAGATAACTTAATAGAAAGTATATTAGATTTATAATATATATTCGATATAAATATAATCTATTATAATAAGGTTCTCGGACTATAAATATAATATCGCGAAAGCTAGCTTTATTAAACTTATCCGGGATAATTCTTATAACTTTATTTATAACTAGAAGATTCTTATATCTTTTATTAGTCTTAATCTATATAACTAATCGTATTTATAAGCTAAGAATAATCTGAAAATTATTATCTTATACTTATAATCGCTCTCGAGCGGTCTAGTATATAGCTATAAATAGATTATTAGTAATAACTATCTTATATAAGTCGCGTATAATTATAGTATTAAGAGAATCGTAATATATAAGTCGAACGTTAGTTATATAATTAGGATTATAGAAAAATAACTAAGTAAAGATAAGTATTATTCACGGACCGGGAATTAAGAGCTCTTATAAGTAATATAGCTCCTTATGAGTTATAAAAGTAATAAATCTATAGTTAAGATTAATACGATCTTCTTTATTAGTATTTATAGATATAAAAGAAAGAGTAATATTATATTAGCGTATATTCTACTGAAACGATTAACTTCGCGGATTCGTACTATCTAATAACCTCTATAAAGCGTCCGGTATTTCTCGTAATAGCTCCATATAAATAGCCCCCTTTTTACAATAGAGCTTATATTTACCTCTAGCTCTTACTTTATTAATCTAGTGAAGTATAGCGTACTTAGTATACTAATAATCTATCTAACTAATATCTTATAGACTTATAATAGCGAAAATAGACTAAAATCCATATAGAATAGCTTATCCTAGAGTAAGTACTATTAAGCTAGGTATTATTAGAGTAAGTATTACTAGAGTAAGTATAAGCTATAAAGGAAGCTCTTTTAAAAGTGAAGAAGATAAAGAAAGTAGTTAATTAAGTTAAGTAGCTATATTAGCCTCGATTTATATATACGTTTATAAGTAGCGCTTCGCAGGTCGAGAAGTAGCTAGAAGGCCTATAATAGACGCGCTATAAGTCCGCTAAAGAGTATTAAGATCGACTTCTTTAAGTAGCTACTAGGGAAGCGCTTAATCTACTTACTTATTATTAGTTTCAGACCGGAAGCTATATAATAATCACTTGATACGCTGAGGTAAATAAGTATAATAGAATAGTAGAATAGTCGCTGGAGGTTCGCTGGTAATGATCTAGTTAATATAGAAACTAATTACTAAGGAGAGAAAGTTCTTCCTTCCTCTCTAATTCTGAAATATAGGAGTAGGAGGCACTAGGTATATAGACTTATTATAATATCTCCCCTCTTAAATACTTCTATCTTAGAAGTAAAGGTATTAAAATACCTTAGCTAGTGATACTCTAGTAAGGCGCCGGCGAGGTATTCCTTTTAAGATTCACTTTTATTCTGATTCTTCTTTACTATTAGTAAAGCTAGAATACAGAGTATAGCACTAGGTAACTCCTCTATATAACTCTTAACCTTCTCTTTTCTCTCTCTTTTTAAATAACTAATAATAATAATATTATATATAAGTTATAAACCTGATATACTAGATACTGCTAACTTAACCTTTTAGCTCCTAAAAAGAACCTTTATAAGCGCGCCGCTAGTAGTTCGCTTAAAGATACCCTTTCTTCTAGTAATACTTTTACTTCTATTAATAAGAGAAAAACCGTAGTCACTAGCGGGTTATCGACTAAGCGCTAGCGAGCTAAAGATGATAACGGGGATACTAAAGGCGAGCCGAGCTAAGATAGTAGCCCTTCTATCTATTACGATAAGACCTTTTATACTAGTCGAAAGAATACGCAGATAAAGTCGAAAGCTCGTACTAAGGTAAACAAGGAGATACTACGTCCGGAGACTTACCTACGATACGCCAGTAAGTATATTTTGTTTCCTGAGTTAAAATATACTTTAGCTTCTAACTCTATTACTAGTAAGTATATAGATTATATTAAGAAGGGTAAATCTTACGAGGATATGAGTATAAATTTCTTCTCTCTAGCGAATACTTAGCTAATAGCTAGTAAAGTTCTAGCTATTCTAATAAGTATTCTTAGCTAACTATAAGATATAGCTTTGAAAGTAGTAATAAGCGAGAGTTCCGGAGAAGTATTGAAGATTACCTAGGTACGCTTTCATATAGAGAAGAAGCGGGCTAATTATACTTCTAAAGTTAGTAATATTATAGCTATTAAGTCTCCTTAGAAGCCAGTCGTTGATTCTAATGCCGAGCTATCCTCTAGTATTACGACAGTAATCGCTGAGGCATCTGGACATACGCTGCGCTCTATAGCTAAAGTTACTACTATTATTAATATTATAAATACTACTCTTCTGGAGGAAATTCGTAGTCTTCGTATAGTATGAATTAATCTCTCTAGCGAGTTCCCTACTAATCTTCAGCGAAAGACTTCTATACTATTTATATTAGATTCTTTCTATAAGTAGCTTTATCAGATATATAGCTAGAGGATATTAGGAAGGAAGTCGCAGATAGGGTCGTAGATACTACTACTTAGGAAGTTACTAAGTAAACTTTCTTTAGTAATACCTCGGAGTTTATCTAGTAAGGGCTAGTTTACTAGCGATCCGTATAGATAATAAAACCTCTTTTTTCCCTAGGACTTCTACTAGATTTATAATCTCTAATATACTTTTAAAACTATAAAACCCTATAGGAAAAAACAGAAAGGTATATATCCTTTTACAAGTATTATTTCACTTTCGCCGGCGTTCTACCGCTCTTTCTATAGCGTTTTGATTTTTTAAAGCTTTGATTTCCTTGTAGAGTCCCTAGAGGTTTTCTTTTAGCTCCTAAGAATTATAAGTAAAAGTAAACTCCTTCTATCTTACTAGGAATTATTCTCTCTCTCTAACTACTCGCTAGTCTAGTAAGGAATCGACCTCCTATAATTCTTCGCTATCGATAAGGTTAGATTAGATAACTTCCGATAACTCGCTAAGCTTTTACTAGTATAGTTCTAATAGTAAGATATAGAAGATATTATATAGCCGATTATACTTAAGAGGTAAATCCAGTCGATATACTTACTTTCTAATTCTTTCGCTAATCTTAAATAGCTTTAGAAATTAATAGTCTAGCTTCTTACTCGATCGAATAGTTTTGATATTCTTTACTAAGAGTAGAACTTATTAATCTACTTCAAATTCAACTAGTCGATAGTTCTTATTATACTACTTCGCCTAGGTTTCTTTAGTTCTTCGCTAGCTATTCTCTAGCTCTTAGCGTTTCTTAACTATTTCTTTTGCTCTTTCTTTAGTAATAAGTATCTCCTCTCTTATAGGATCGTTCTCGATACTCTAGTAAGTATCTAGCGTAATACTATATTTCGCTTTATTTGAACTTATTCTAATAGCCTTATAATATACATTTATATACGCAAACTTCGCTATTAGTAATAGGTCTACCTAATCGTCTTAAAGATAGTATACGAAATACTATAGCTATACTTCTATAGCTTAGTTTTATTATTCTGTTTACTTATCAGTTTATAAGTAAAACGCTATCGAAAGGCCTCTTATTATTCGGAGGTAGAAGTATACCTCTTATCAGAACTTAGAAGTAAAGACAGAACCTCTATTAGTAATAATAACCGCAGGTAATCCGTAGTCCTTAAACTAATAGTTAATAAATAGCCGAGCTAAAGCTAATATATTAATTATCTTTAGATAAAGTATATATTTAATATCTTTTATATACCTATCGATAATCACTAGTAAGCTATCGGAGATTCTCCCTAAAGAGCTCCCCTTATAAGGCAGTAGATCTATAATAAAGTCTATAGTTATTAACTTAAATAGCTTACTTAGCTAGCTAAGCGCTTATATCTCGCTAGCTATCTTTATTCTTCTTACCTTTATCCTTTAATAAATATCATAACTTTTAACATATTCTTTAATATCTAGCTTTATCTTCTACTAATAGTACTTTCGCTAGATAAGCTTTAGTATCTTATTTTAACTAAAATAGCTTATAGTTAGATTATTATAGTATATCTTTATGATTTTAGTATAGATAGCTTTATTCAGCGGAACGTAAGCTTTTCGCTAGTATCTAAGTAGCTTATCGCTATCGATACTCTAATCTATATCCTCGGTTTTCTATAATCTAGCTAACTTCTTAATAGTAAAAGCGTCCCTTTTCTATAGCTTTATAAGCGTTAAGAGAAGTAAGTTCGATTTAGGGTTTATTATTTTAGTTCTTATAATACTTACTATAAAGAACTATAGTATAATATATCTATAGCTATATTAGCTAGCGCCCGGCTTCTCGCTAGCGCCTCTTAAGAGGGTATCTAGACCTCTAAATAAGTTCTATGAACTATTAAGCTTTATAAGTATATATCGCTAGTTAAGCGTAAAAGTTATATCTATAGCCTCGATCGATACTCCTTTTAAAGAAGTATCGTTAGTAAATTATAGAATCTGAGTTAACTAATATAATATACTATTATTCGGACGCCGGTTACTCTCTATCATATCGCTAGCTTTACTAGGTACGCAGATTAACTTATCTTTAATTATACTTCGCAGCTTATTTTATAAAGTAGGAAGTATAATATTTTCCTTATCTTTCGCTAGCTTATAGTTAGGCCTTCTCAATAGTCTATTAGCAGGATTATTTTTCCCTTATCTATAACTTAATATAAAGTTATACTTAGATAGCTCTAGAGCTTATCTAGCTTATCACTAGCTTAATACTATTATAGTCATAAAGTGACGAAGATTACTATAGTTTATTAATACTTTAACTAGAGCTATATTACCTTTAAGGTAATACCTTTAGTATATAAAACACTTAATAATTATAAGGAGTTCTTAGTTATATACTTCGTAATTCAACTTAGTAAGTTCTAGCTTTTTACTAAAGAACGCGATAAGGTACTAGATAGCCTTTTCTCCTTCTTTCGCTAGCTACTCTCTGGGCTAAGAGAGAATTCCTATAATAGTAAACCTAGAAGCGTTAGTCTCTAGCTTTCTTAGCTTTAGTAGATCGAAGTATATAAGAAAAGGTATTATAGTAAACGTATTCTTTAACGCGTTAAAAGCTTCCCTTTCTATAGTACTTTATCTGAAAATAGAAGCAGATTACCCTTTCTTCTTATTACTTATTAAGCTTATTAAAAGTCAAGTAATCACTAAGAATCTTATAATAAACTACTAATAGAAGTTTATAAACCTAATAAAGACTTATATATCTCTAATACTCTTAAGTTCTAGCTACTCCCTAATAGTATCTATCCGACTTAAGTCTATTGAAACACTAGCTAAAGAGATAATATAGCTTAGAAACTCTATACTCTTAGTATTAAATAAG
>FJUX01000114.1:3424-30922 GCA_900074905.1 Rhynchosporium agropyri
ATTAGTACTAACTCGAGATCTAAGTATTAAGAAAACGCTCTAACTTTTTCCTATACTATTTTGAAATTCCTAATATATATAATTAACTTAACTTATATAGAATTCCTTAGCGAGCTCCTTAAGAGTATATAGTAAGAGTCTTCTATATAGCTTAGCTCTTTAATACTTAATCAGAAGGTTATTTACTTAGAGGTAGTCGAAAGATTTAATTATATTTAGGAAGTCTATAATTCTAAGGGATCCTTTAATATCTAGGACTTTATAAAGTATATAGTCTCTAATTAAAGATTAAAGTTTAATAATCTAAGCTTAAGGGTTTAAATTACTACTTTTTCTTTTATCTCTAGCAGATACTCCTATAATAAGATAAAGCCTATAAGCCTTCTATATATTAGATTAAATAATTATATTAGTTTAATAGAGTTCTTATCTTAAAGCTCTTAAAAGGTATTAAAGGTTCGCTCTCTTTTCAGCTAGTAATCCCTTAATCGTAAGAGCTAAGTAAGTTAATAATATAATCTTTTCTACTTATATATAGATTTTAGCGTAAGTAATAGCCTTTTAGCTATTAGTAGCGAGATTAAGTATAAATTACTTATTTTCGATCTCTGCTTTAGCTTTCCGAGATACTATAGTAACTATAGTAAGTTTCTTAGGTTTAGCTAGAATAAGATATACTAAAGTTAGATTAAGTACTTAACTCGTGTCTCGAGTGCTTTTAATTAGTTCAGAGATCTGCTCCTTAGCTTATTAAACTAATTCAAGCTCTTAAGTTTTTATTTCTATATTATAATCTGCTTTAGAGCTTCGATTCTCGCTATCTGCGATCTCTTATAGCTATTATAGTCAGATCTGAAGAAGCTTAGCTAGAGAGACCTAGTCTAGTAGATCTAAGTCTATATATTATTATACCCCGATTATTCTAGCTATAAACTAAATATAAGAGATCTAATCTAGCTATTACTTTAGCTTTTTATAGATTATTTTATTACTTAGATTAAGTAAATCGTTAGAAGGATTATTAAAAGATATAGTTTAAGTAGTTAAAAAGCTAATATTAGCTTTATAGAACTTTAATTAATTTATTATAAAAGGCCTAAATAGGTAACTAAAGTGATCGAAAGCTAGAATAAAGCTTTACTTCTATATATATAATAGGTAGCTTTAAAAGCAATATATTAATATATATAGCTCTTAACTATAATATAAAAGTAAGGTAAGCTTTATTAGTAGTAAAAGATTACTTTAAGGTATTAGGAGATAGATAATTAAAGTAGTCTCTAAATATTAATTATAAAAAGCGTTATCTCTTCAGAAGGAAGAGAGAAAGCTTACTTTAAATATATAAGGAGATTATATGAGCATATACTAGGCTATGTAGATAATTAAACATAACGTAACTATATATAATAAGTGAAAGTATACGATATATCTTTATTCCTCTTATCTTTCTATAGACTTATCTATCTAATCTAGCGCCTTTTCTATCTAATAAGATAAGGTAATATAGTTTCGGGTTAATAATAATAGTAATATTCTATTTCTCAATAAAAGTTAAGTTTATAAAATATCTTATAGCTCTTAAATTAATAAGTACTTTTATCTTAATACTATCTACTATAACTAGTAAGATTAAATAATCGAACTCTCTAGTAGTAATAAGCTCTAGGTATAATAGTTCTATTATAGAGTAATTATATACTTCTTTAATAATTCTTCTTATTATTTCGTCTAACTAAGTCCTAAGGCTAAGTTCGTAAGTAATTAGAATATAAAGTATATAATAATAGAGATTAGCTTATCCTTAAATCAGATCTAATACTATTCTTTAATAAGTAACTAGTTCTAATAAGTACTATCTTCTTTACTAATAATATTCCCTTTCTATTTCCTTAGTAATAGCTTAAGTATCTTTTATCTAAAGGAACTAATCTAGTTATTTAAACTCTTTTAGTTTAAGTTCTCCTTCGAGGTTAGCTATATAACGATCTGGTTATTCCTCGATATCTCTTATATTAACTTAGAATATAATAGTAATAGTATTATAATAAGTAATAATATAGTTTATACTCGGATTAAGTATATTATAAGTTTAGTAATATTCTATAAAATCAGACTTAGTTCTATAGTAAACTTATATTCTTCTTCTATTATTATAATTTCGAAGAGTCTAGTTCTCGTTATTATATAGAAGATTATTATATAGATAGTTTCTTTTATCTATAATACTCTAGCTTTCTTAGTCTTTATTTAGAAGTTTAATTAAGTTCTCTTCGAATTCTTCGCTAGATTTATAAGCTATAAAGTCCTACGAACTCTATTCTACGCTAGAAGCTTCTTAGTAATCTAGCTTCCTTTTAGCTAGTCCGAACTCTCTCTTAAGTTTATTCTAAAGTTTCCTTTCTTATTTCTTCTTCTAAGAATAATTATAAGTGAAATATCTTAGCTTATTATATATATAGTATAAGCTCTTCTCTTAGTATTTATCTTTCTTAGCTTAACTCTTAGATCCTCTTTCTACTTTATCTATTTCTATTAGATTATAATAATTATATTTATTATTTAAGTAAAATTAGAAATTTCCTTAATATTTATTATATTATTATAGAAATTAAAGTTTCCGGAAATAAATAAATATAAAATATCCTCCTTTTTCTTTCGCTTATTCCTAGATTCGTTTATTAATAATAATAGATAATTTAATTAAGTCTTTTAAGTTATCTAGTTTATTAGTCCTAGAAAGCTTATCTTTAATATAATCCTTAAAGCTCTAATAATATTAAGCTCTTAATCTACTATCTATCTAGTCTAATTATATAGAGTAATAGTAGAACTTAGTAATATATTCGTAAATAGATCCTCGCTATCGAATTCCAAGTAAGTACTTCTTAGCTTATTCTTTCTTATTAGAGTCTCTAAAGACTCCTTTAATAATAATAGTAAAGCTTATAATAGTTCGAAAGATAACTCGACTCTTTTTAGTTATAATAATAAAATAAGCTCTAGTTAAGTATTAATTAACTAAGTAATTACTTAAGGCTAGTTCGATCTAGTAAGCTATAATATTATAAAGGAATAAAGTAATCTATAGTACTTTAAGAGAATCTACTTCGAACTTATCTTTATTAAAAGCGAGGTATATTTAGTACTAAAAGATAAATTAACTTAAGTTATTATAATTTCTATAATAAGTATTAAGTAAGTTAACTCGAGGTAGAGTAACTTTATTAATCTTCTATATCTTACTAACTTAAGATCTTTCTCTTATAACTAATCTTTCTTTAGGAGCTATTTCGTTCTTACTAATAATACTCTAAGTAAGATACTTAAAGTATAACGTTCTTAGTTCTAACTAGTACGCGGTATATAAGCTTATTAATTAGTATTAGCTATAAAGTAAAATAAATAAGAAGTTCAGTTCTTAATTAGAATTAAGATATTATAAGTAAGTATTAATTACTATATAAATTTAAGTATAAAGCTCCTATCTAATAATAGAAGTACTAGTCTTATATAGAACTTTCGTTCTCTTATACTAGCTATATAAGACYRTCTWRTAGAGCGCGTAAGCTYTCGCGACYTRTCTAGTAGTCTAGTATATCACGTGATCCTAGATTACCTATAGCTATAATATAAGTAGATATATAGTACTACTTACTATTTCGTACTATAACCGTATAGGTACTTTTCCTCTAATAATACTAACTCTTTTCTAGTACTAAAACCTATCTAGTACTTACTACTAGGTAGTACTATCAGTATTCTGATACTAGGACGGTTTTAGTACTAAGAACTATACTAGTTCGTAACATAAAGATTCGTAACGCCTCCGCAGTATTAACTTATAGATAATCTTTTATATACTCTAAATACTATAATATAATAGCTTCCGAAGTATATAGCGAAATACGCTTTTCCCTCCTTAAATGCTTCAAAGGCAGTAACTCTAGTTTAATCGCTTCATAGGAGTGCTCAATTAATAGTTATACTTCGGGTAGTATGAATATTATATAGGTATTCATAGGGGTAGATATAGTAGCAGACTTACTATAGATTAAATAAGGTATAGTACGTCTTTTATAATAAAAACTAAGTTAATTAGAGTTATTTTAGTAGAATTACTTTGAAGTGTTAAAATATTATATTATAGTACAGGTATTACTAACTAGCGATTACGCGACGTGATTCGCTTCCTTCGGCGCGGAATAACCCCTTCCGAAGGTCACGGGAAGACTCTCACGTGCCGACTAATCAAATATTTACGACTAATCACTTCTACCGACTACTACCTGGGGGTGTAGTGGTATGGTGGGGGGAGGCGACCCCGACGATTATGTTGTCACCTCGAGAACGCATGTCGTGGTCCAGGCATTATTTCCTGAACCTCTCCAAATCCTGCAACCCCTCCATTCTCCAGTAGTGTAGCTATCAGTGAAATCGATATTTGGCCCGATACAATTAAGTATCTTCTATAAATGCAAACCAAGAGCGGTTATCAGTATGATTGAAACGACTCATACTATGAGCCACGGAAATACCGAGACCGGAACCTCATCCCAAGTTATCCAAGTCATGATTCAAGCTTGTGAAAGCGTGCAGTTTTGCGATGTAGTACGATATAGACACGGGTTGGGGTCGGGGAGTCATGGCACGGATATGATGCACCGGGCCACTTCCAAATTCCGTAGTAGGACTGCTGGCACTTCTTTTTCATCGGGTCCCTAGGGCGGGTCCTTTCCCGAGTTAGTGCTAGGCTTTGGGTCCTAGATCCTGATTGATGAGTCCGAGAGGAGTCCGACACTCGATCATGATGAGGGTCGATGAGCTTGTGATGGAAGACAACGAATATGGACAGAATGGATGAAGTGTCGATAAGCTTGCTGTAACGGATCACCTCATGCATGTTGTCTTGACGGATACGAGGACTACCGACCCCCCTGTCCTGTATGCTGGATGACGCTGCTAAGATACCTACGTCGGTCTGTAAGAGGTGCATCTCATAATCGAAAGGTAAGTGATGCTTTCTACCGTCACTGGAATAACGATGAAAAGGGCTAAGCTCAGGTATATACTAGATACATCTGAGGAGAACGGTCAGCATCCTCTAGGCTCCATCCATCAAGTGCACCATGACGGTTCACAACACCAGCTTCATTAAGTTGAATAAATTCAATATCACCAGAATCCTTGCGAAACGACATCATCGCTTCTTAGTTCCTTTCGTGCTTTCTTCCTCTAGAATCGTTGTCCCCTATGTCCCTCTCACCTTTGGTGCCTTTTCAAAATCGTATCTAGAATGTGCCAGATGCCCCCTACGAGTATCATTCCACCATCTCAGCCCGAATGCAGACATCGGCCAGTGATTCCAGCCTATCCGCGCATCTTCTCTACAATTACCCATGGGATCCGTACCGAATTCCGCTCTTATCATAGCAGGAGACCCAACCCGCCCTTCCTGTAGCCATAAGCCACGACCAAATGCAAGTCGTCGAAGATATCTCATGTGGTGTACCATAGAGTCGTCGTCCCAAAGGCCTGTTCTCCCCAATCGATTCGCTTACAAACAGTCGCTACAGTAAGCCCATTGCATCGCATCCATCCCCCCTTCCATCCATCAGCCCACAGCCCACAACCCACCCCACACCTCATGTCCTTCCTTCCACAATCTGTCCATCTGAGAACCCACCAGCAAAAGCAAGGAGGACGGGAGGTAAGGCAAGGCAAGGCAAGGCAATCAGTGGGGTCACAATACTTCCGCCTTTGTTGCAAGTCGCACGCGCCCCACCCAATCTCCACTCGAGGGACGGCTCACCAGTCACTCGCTCGCTATGTGTGTGGATGAGAAGTGGATGTAGGTGGTTGTGGATGGTGCAGGTGGATGCTCTGCTCCAGTGTGCTTGCTTTTTGGTGTGGTGTTGTGGGGTACGGTAAGGGGAAGATGGAGACGGGAGCTATCTATAAGTATCGTTGTGGGGAGGTAGATGGCTGCCGAGGTCAGAACTCATTGTACTGTAGGTACCGTTTGTACGACGGAGCTATGATAAGCTACATATGTGTCCCGCAAAGACGTAAATGAACGGTCATTGAGATGTTTTGCTGTAGGCTTCAGCGAGCAATCCTTCTGCGAGTTCGATCGGGGATTCCCCAGACTTGTGGTTGCCGATAAAGTTCTCTTATGACGGCTGAAATGAGCCGAGGGGTTTCCAGTGGAGCCCTGGGGATCTTGCAATTTTGGACAGACTTGCATCTTGAAAAGATATCAATTGTGAAGAGTGATGAGCTTGTAGGTGGATATAATGAATGTCGGATGAACTAATACGTAGCGCTTTGGAGGTTTATGAGTAGATGCAGTTAGCGATAGTGAGCATGTGATAGCACGGTGACTAAGAGAATTCCTGGCTGGCTATGGAAGCAACACCATCTGTATCGATCATAATCGGTCTTTGATAAGGGCCACGACATCAAATATTACGACTTTCAAATCCTTCCTACGTGCTTCTGTTCCTTCCGATGCGGCGTCTTTCACCAAGGTCATAACATAAACCAGTTGAAATCTTCAAGACCGTGAAAGGTACAAATCATCGCCCGTCAAAGCGTAGCATTCCATCCATCTGCCTCTCACTTTGTTGCAAATCGCAAGTAAGTGGATCGCGACCCGCAGGTCAACGGGCGATGATATATGGAGACTCTTGAACGTTATGCGGGGTCGGATTGATATTTGGGTCCGAGAGGAATAGAAAAAAGCTTGTGGAATCGAGTGCTTAAGTAGTAGCTACTGATCAACCTTCATCCATGTCTCAGTCGACTGCCAAATTGGCACCAATGAAGTCTACCATCTTCCGTATCAGGAGGTCACAACATCAATTCGATTGTTTTGTTGCATGTAGCAGTATAATCCCCGAAGTCCAGCGTTTCCAAATTCGGGGATTTGAGGATCTTAGTTCCCACACGATCACCTGTAATTCGAATTTGAGGAGGCAACGTGCGTAGTCTAGAACATATATTTTGAGGTGTGGGTGGACCTTGTGAAAAGCACTTTCGTCTTGAAGTATGAAAGAGTGCAATGTAGAGATCTCGACGAGACTATTTGCTCTATCCATCTAGTGAGGAGTTTTGTTATCAAATATGTTTTCCCAATTGTCCAATAGAGCACTTGAAGATTTGTAGTGAGAAGCATGAGGAGTAGCGAACGACATACGATGGTGTTATGATCATCTCGTTGGACCTTTCCAATTGCCCGCCCATGACTTTTCATACCTCGGTTATAAAAACCTAGAATCAGGAACAGGCGAGCCACCACTCACCGCCGTAAGGAAAAATGGTAAGTATCCAAAGCTAGAGCACATGAGTTAGCCGGCCATTAGGCAGAGCCTGGCCTAGTAGCAGCCTAATTGATAAGCTCGAAGCCTCGATCTTAGTACAGTTCGCATGTGCATTAGCTGTAGAGCTAGTCCGACTACATTTGAAATTGATTCGGAGAGATGCGTTTCGAATTTGCTCTAGGTCCTCAAACGGCGCCGATCGTATCTCATGCACGCTTAACGGATTATATTTTCGCAGTATCTCTGAGTGGAGGGATCGTGCCGTCTTGTTTGAGTCCGGACGAGATGAGTACCGAGATTGTGCACGAGATTGACAAGACTGACGAGACGGGATATAGTCTAGATTTAACGCAGATGTTCTGATTTTACTATTCCCGACTATTAAGAGTTTCCGTGGTGAGCATAAGACGTATGTGTTGAGTATTTGTTTGAGAATCAAGGGTTTATTGACGAACCAGCGACCTTGGCTTCTAGCAAAAAGTACAAGACCTGGAGAACGAGAAATATTGGGAAACTTGGAGGAGTTTTGATCTACATATACTGGAAGCATTTGTGTATAGTGAATGTATCTCTGTTCAGAGAAACGCTCCGCATCCCGAGGTCTCTTTCCTCGCTCGATCTCAAGTCTTGACCGCAGTCATCGCCTTCTTCCTTCGTACAAGCACGTATTTTCAGTGGTGTTTCTCTAGATCTACAAGTAGCGTCACTACGCAAAGACGGACGTATGTCCTAATGAAACTTGCGTTGCGTGTTTCAAGGCTCCGTATCCCACGCCACGAGCTACGCTCGATAAGCCCTTGAGGCGATAAGTGTAAACTTCATAAAGAATAGCTTCCAGACTTGTGGAAATTTGGCACCTCGGAAATTATTCAGCTTTTTGCGAAGTGCAACAAAGGCAGAATCTTTGATCGGATTTAGGGATCGAGCGTTGCACCGTGGTGCTAGCCCTTCGGTGTGGGCCTCTTATGGGTTGTCTCTGGAGATGGATTGAGTCGAGTGATCTAGTCATGCAAGTCGAGCTTTCAACGAACCTCTCAGAACTTCATACTAGTAACAGAAGAGAACATATATATAGGGTTGTCGGATGCTATCAACATCAAATAGCAATCGGAACCAAGCTGATGTCACGTGACGAGACTGGAACAGTTCCTAACTGGGACGTATTCTGGTCTTCTACTATGGACTCCACTTTGATTTCTGCCCACGTAACAAAGAACACATTACAGCAGATCCTAGCCTGCGAGTCCCGGACGACTAACAGCAGATCAACCTCTGTGAAGTACTGAAGACTTCCCGAACAAGACCAAAAAATCATACTGCCAATAGAACGGAACTCGCCGTCTAAATCAGTGATAATCGGAAGGACAGATGCAGGAAGTAAATTCCATGAAACAAAACTCAAAGCAAACTTCAACGCACAGAGCAGAGCGGCAAAGGAAAATGTCAAATGAGAGCGAGACGGTACATAAAACCTTGAATAAGAAACGTATAGGATGAGGAAAGAGAAAATTGAAAGACGGATTCTTCGATTGGTCACCTAAAGTTATCCACTGCAGCCCCAAGAGCCCCCCCATCTGTATGCCCAAGCTCCCAGGTCCTTCCTCTTTTCGATCTCACGCACAAACCCTTCCTTCATATTTGGCATCGTCTGGAAAAAGGTAATGGAGATCGCTACGCCAACGATGCTTGAAAGTGGAGTAAGAAGAAAGTGACATGTCTCCACCGCGTTCCACTTTTTGAATCCTTTGTCACTTCCCAACGGAAAGGACATGATCGTCAACCAGCCTCCGTCTTCACATGTATCTTTCTGACAAACCCCTTGAAAGACCCACCAACGGGGTCAATTCCATCGCCTCGGGTACGGTAAGACCAACCGTCGCGCGAGACAAGACAGAACATGGCAAGGCAAGACAATCAGACGTGGATAGAAGTCATGGACGCGGAAATTGCTCTCGATTTGCAGGAAGTGAGAAACCTGAGAGCGAGCCTCATCCTGCTTCGGGTCGTGTGTTCTTATACCAGATAATAGAAAAGAACTTATACCGCGCTTGATACGGAGATACCGGCCAGAATAATGCTTCGAAGTCCAAATACCTACGATTGCTAGGCGATGGTTGACTACGTCCTCATCGAAGACAGCAAAGAGGGCCCTCGTCATACTGTCTAGGCTGATTTGGCTCTTAGTGCCCGTTTCATGCCATGAAAGAAAGGTCTGGGAAGCATAGGGAATAACGCTTCAATGAATCGGATGAACACTTTCACGGCACGGAACATCATGTTTCTCTAAACTGACTACGTACGTACCTAAGACCTTGCTATTCCTCCGTACCTCCCAAACAAGCTAGCCCGTTGCGGAGCCTTTGAGAAGCCGAAATTCGTGTTTCTGGTACGGAACTCAGATCAGGAAAGTGACAGGCGAGACCACGTCAGGCAAAGGACCGCAAGGCGTGGAAAGGTTTCCAGAAGGGCCCTAGAAGGAAGACGCCGCTGCTCCATTCCTTCTACGGCAAAGGCTAATGAATCTTAATTTGCCTTCCTTCGCTCAAACTCTTCATTTCGTAATATCTACCGCATCCACTCGCATTACAGCCTGAGATTTCATTTTGGGTTTTGGCTCGGCTCTGACTTCGAAGATTGACAAAGGCGCCGCTTGAAGAAAAGACAGATCAGCACATTGTGGAAACGGAATACGAGCGAAACAGTGTTGTCTATCACGGGAACCCACGCCGGGGAAGGGAAGGGAGGTGATGGGTATACTGACCCATACGCAATGTACGCTGGCTGCTTGCCTACCTGCAGACGCGGAAGTATATCCCGACGCAGGAACCGAAGTGTCTTTGCATCATCGCAGCCAGCCTTCGCATCACCATTTTTTACTGCCCTCAAACACGTTGCCGAAAGATGAGATGGAAATTATCCAGCGTGGCAACGTAGACCAAACTATGGCTCATTGAAGTGCGGCCCCGTGAATTTATCCTTGCATCCTGGGATATATAGCATACTGGGATAACTGCATGAACTGGGGGAGAAGGGGACCCTGCAGTACTGTACAGTACCACTTTACCGATAGGCCTGTCTTATCCAACTGGAACAAGTAGAAACGCACCAGAAGCCGTGGAAACAACGGAGTGAGCCGCCGGCGCCGCGGCCGGGGATGTTATCCCTGACTCCTGTAAGATGTCTGATACTGGTATATCCCTGTACTGTAGCTTAGAGGAAGGATGAGGAAATGAGCCCAAATGAAAAAGTAAACGGTCGCGTCTTGTCGGTCGCGCTTGAGCTGTAGTTACGTCAAGAACCTAGCAGCCGTTTCTTTGCAAGTTGAAGTGTTTTGCCGCTCGAGCGCTTGCGCTTTTCAGTATCCGCATACTCCACTACCTTATCATTGTTGCGTTACCGAAAGTCCAAATTTTCAGTGCAGCAGCACCCTGAGATAAGACAGGAGGGAGGGATACCGATGACACAAAATTACAGGAACAATATTTATATTCCACTAATTAGTTCTGCACTTTCCGTTTGCCATCCCCGACATATCACGCATTTTTCTTACCCCATTGTAAGGAAACCCCTTCATCTCACTTTTTCCCCAGCCATCTTTCTTCCAGGTTCTTCCGCGCAGCCATCGCGTCCTCGGTACTCCCTGACGTTCCACGCGAGAGGCAGGCAAGGCAGACAGGCTGTTGTTGTTGCTCGGTCGGCAAGCCGGACGGAGTGTTTGCGCCAGAGTGGACAACAGTGCACCGTACCTACCCTACCGTACCTGTATGAACAGCAGCCGACTGTGTTTGTGTGGCTGTGAGACGTCGTATTGTACCGTGAGCCGCATTTGTATTCTGTCCTTTTGGGCCTTTTGGAAAGAAAAAAAGAAAAAAAAAAAAGATTTTCGTTCGCAACCCGGACCGAGGTACGCAAGAATTGTAGTTGAGACCTCGGGAGGAAAGGAACGACGGACTTGCCTGTTCCGAGACTCAATAAAGAGCTGAGACGAGACAGGGCGCGCAGCCGGTTGTAACCATTAACCATTTCCTTGAATTGAAGGCAAGCTTCAACGTCACGGCGGTCTCGTATGGAAGCGGACTACATGGCCATGGACTTCTTGATGGCTCTCTATCAAAGACAACAACTGTACCGCAATCACAATCTGGTCACAGAACAGGCCGCATGAGCGTTTTATTAAGTGTTTGTTTGGTTAGTGGAACGGAGGCAAGAATTCTTCCCCCATCTCTTTTGAGCTCTGGGCGTCGATCCGGTTCAACTTCCGCGGCTGTTAGCATACATGGTTTTGATCTTCAGGGGCATTGAGGGAGCTGCACGCCAATTGGACTTTTGTTGACTTTCGAGCTGAATCCGGTATAGAGAGAGGCTCTGGAATTTGGATCGGGGTTTGGGTCTGAATATTGAAGGAAATGGTCACTTATTTGAGACGGACTGAGCCCTTGGTTCGACTCGTTTGATGCCTCCTTTCAATGATGGTGACAAAGATAATACTCGGTACCATATCCAAAGTGTCGGTTGACAAAAGTAGATCCTTTTGTCCGCTGAACCTAATCAAGGGATCTTAATGAGATCTCTGTACGAAGTAACACGATCGCCGTACCAAAGTATGTGTAACTGGACAAGTCTTTTACCATCAGAAGTTACCGGAGAAACCAGCAAACCTAGGAGATCCAACCAAGAGCCCGGCCACCGGTACGTGGTACCAATGCTTGTAGGCCGTCGTGGAACTTGGCATTGGTACCGACGAGAGGGTTGAGTTGAGGTGGAACAGATCTTGCAGCTGAGAGGACGAAACCTCAGCTTGCGGCTTCGGGCATGGAACCATACCCACGGTTGAGAGCCGAGACAATGCTTCCACTTCCCTTCCACCCTCCCGTGGTTCCTTCTTTCCTTCCCTCTCCCGAGACAATACATGATATAGCTTCAAGTCGTCTCTGTTCCCCATTATCCGCGAGGATCTGCTAGGTCCCCGTACACCAACTCTACCTAGGGATCAAAAAGGAATCTGAAACAAACTCAAACCAGCCAGTTCTTCATCTGCCGTCCGACTGCCTCGCGACCGGAATATCCGTCTCTGGAGCCGTTAGGTAAATTACTTAGTAGGCAAAGAATGTTAATTAGAGTTCAAGTGCACGTCGGTAACAACCCCCCTGATCTTGCTTGACTTTGTGGAGAGGACTATTTCAAAGCATTCGTCCTCCGTCATCTCCAGTTAAACAGTAAAGCAGGGATTTTTGATTTAGCTGAACCAGAACTTCGGATCGCTTTGGTGACCGGAAGTGCACTCCGGCCACGCGCGTCGCGGTGCAAAACGGATTTACAGGTATCTACATACAAGCCCATCCTTACCGTGCCGTACAAAACCAGGATAGATGCGGGATTCTTATAGCTTGGGAAATTTGAAGATTCCAAGCATCTCCTTGCGCGTACTGGGTTCCGAATAGGACCGTTAGGAACTTGATATGAGGCTTCTTGGACCGTTGCGTGGAAATGCAGAAGAAAGCGTGGGATGGGATGAAAATGGATGGGATAGTCCTGTTTGCGGGACGAGCGCGAGAGGAGAGTACTCATGCCGTTTGCTAGTCGTAACGGGCTCCTAATAATGCGCCGAAGTTTCTTCTCTGAGACTTCTTTCTAGTATTGTATAGCCAATTCTTTCAACCCTGGTAGCACATCTCGTATTTCTTTGTAAGCATTGACGGTCTCGCTATGTGGTGATTCGAAGTGGTACTCATCGCGGCTAGATCTGACCTCTCGTTTTTTTTTTTCGCTGTTTCCGTGATGCTGGTTGGATCTGATGCGGACGAACAGAGGCTCGTTCGCGGAGCCTCTCATGTATGACTCGTCCTTTGCGACGTCGAATCGGGCTGTACCCCGTAGGTGAGTTCTGAGAGGGATTTTCAGCCACACTGTCATCTCTCGTCTCAAAGATGTCAATTCTCTAGGATCCGTTCCTTCTCGATCTGTTGGTCAATCAGGTTGGCTTGTTTACAGCTCAGCTGAAAGACAGCTGGCGATGGGATAATGTGGAATACCTCCTGCGAAGCAACTTTCATCAATTTGCAGCACTAGTCCACGATTCTTCTTGTCATCAAGCCACATACAAATCAGTATCGCGATACCAAAATCCTTCGATTCGCACCTCATATCTCGGCAATACGCCACGCCTCGCGACGGGCCGGGAAGGTAAAGCAGCTAACTGGAGAAAAACATGGAGCTGCAAAGACTATCTGAGTGGTTAATGAGTAAGTAATATGGTCGTTGTGATGTCTCCAAATCTCATCTGAAGTTGAGGTAGGTCTTGTTTCGAACTTCATTATTCTTCCGTACGGGACTCACTAGATCGATCGGTGGGTTGGTTATTTGAATTGTTGGATACGCTAGCTGTTAAAGGCGCTGAGACATCTGTTAAATAAATTCTCAAAGCCTCGTTGGGTAGAAAAGCGAGCGCACTGGAATTTGGAAATTGGCCAAATAAACCATCTCGCATATCGAATTCATGACAACTCTTCTCGCCCTCGTAAGGACCGCGAGATTCTATTGACACTAGGTACCAAGGCAAACGGCCGACCCAGCAAACCGTTTCCAACATTCTACATCCCAGTCCACTCCCTGCAACCCGACGCCACGAATCCCCTTTTCGCACATCAAAGTGCAAGCCCCTGTCTTTCAGCGCCTCTGTGCCCGCTCCCCGGATACCAGCTAACCTCATACGGACCAGCTGGAAGCTAGGGACTGGCTGCCGGTGGTTTGGTCTTACGAAAAAAAAAAAGACTAAGAAAATTAGTCAGGGCAGTCATGATTTACTACAAAGGTAAGGTCAAATTAGCTTCGTGGAGCTATTTCTGGTAACAAGAGCAAAAAGGAACCTCTAAGTACTGACTGTAGAGGGTGAGGGTGAGAGGATAAAAGGGATATCAAGTAACCGTTATCATACGGATCCAATAATTCAGCTGATAGGATGAACTGCCAGCAAGCATTTACATGACGAAGACTAGCGCCCGAACTGGTGGACCTGTGGATGCCCTAACCAAAACTTACCCTTTCGGCACTTTCGACGACGGCTCGGGTTGGTTCGTGCCGTTAATATGTTCATTCGAATAACTCCCCTGGTTCAGGCCTTTGCAAACCGGTATTGCAGACGGTCGGATGATTTATGATTCCTACTTAGGGTTTTCATGCGGAAGTTGAATGGCCAGAGTCGTAGACAGGACAGGGCTGTATGAGAATGTTTGAGGCTAGGTATTGACTTTTCGTTGATGTCCATTGCGATTCGCGGCGTCTTCTCTGGACTGAAGAGTCTTTTGCTGTGCTCGATGCACGGGAGGAAGTGTGCTGTTCATGATGAGTCGTCTTCTACAATGGTACGTAGGTGAGAGTAGTGTAGCACGCTGGCAGAATCCCGATCGTACGTACTTGAGGTTACTCGATCCATCTGGGCGGTACATGGGTACTTTTGCTGTACGATTTGTGCGAGTATTGGCAGTGTAATTCCACTCAATTGATCATGGGTACATACTTATTCTTATCGAATTGGTGTCGATAGGAGTGTCAACATTTTACTTTATCGATAACGCTGATGATGATCCAATGATCGATCCAGCTCCAAATCCAGCTAAAAGGTTCAAAGAATGATGTGTAATTGAGTATAAGTTCGAGGAAATTGTATTACATATACGAATATTCCGTATCTTAACACCGTATTCAATTGTATGATAGATACCCTCACCAGGAAGAACAAGTTATGAGAATAAAAAGCATATCATCATCATACTACGAAGAATCCAAACATCCATCACCAATCCCATCGGCATGCAAAGAAATGGCAAGGGCATCCAAGACACACGTTGCACACCCGTTGAGCCAGCCCCCCATGACCTTGTCCCGAGAGCCTGACTTAGTGAATCCCAGGCCTCCGGGTAGTTTTTCTCTCCCGTTCAAATTTGTCTCCACTTCGTACTCCCTTCCCTTCCCCCTTTCTTATCTGCTTGGGAGCTCCCAGCCAGCCGTTTGAAAACGAAAAATTTAAAAGTGTCGGCCTGAAGTGTGATTGCTCACCCGCCTCCTTTTGAACACATTGGGTCATTTCAGATTGCTTTTGAAAATGTCGGTGGACTTTTGTGATATGATTGAAGGAAGGGAAACGGACTGCGACGAGTTGAAGTGTTTCTTGAAGCGACTCGTCCACTTCGAATTCTTGTGAACCAACGGTCGATTGACTTGTTTGTGTTCAAAACCCAATAACTGGCTTCTTTGCATCGGAGTGAGTTCAGCTGGAGACCTGTAACCACTCCCAACAGCCAGATGAGGCAGCTAGCGAGATGTAATGATTCCTTATGGTTTACAGCTTCTATGGTTGTTCCGGATTGGTTCATCCTCTGCCCCGGTGCTAAGGATATGTATTTCTTGCCTTCAATACAGTAATAGAATTGGTGGCCTCTCTCTTCGTTCGTGCTCACTACTCACTGCTCACTGCTCATGGTCATCATCATGCTCGTGCTCCCCTTCCAGCTCATTTCGATTTGTCTCTTCTCTTTCCGTGTTCCCCTAGTCCCGAAAGCTGTCCCAATCCCGCCCAGCTGGGGGCGTTCCTGACTACTACATACTTCTACGAAGCTCACTGTACTGTACTTTTACTTTGGTCACATCCATGGCATGGCTCCCAGCTATACGGAGAGCAATGCTGGTATGTCTCCTGAGTGCCCTGTCCATACTCGTCCATGCTCAATAACAGCCAAATTGCACACAAACGTTTGCACTTCTCTACCCTGCGACCTCGCCGGCTACCCCTCCCTGCTTTCACGGGCACCCTGGCCTGGTCACCACTCAGGGCCCAAGGGGAGATCTGCTCCTTGTGCTCTGGTATGCACTCAACGGTCATATAAGACACTTGAAAGCCCCTTCACTCGGAGGAGCAAAGGAGGAAAGACTACTTCTCAGTGCATCCATCCATTGCTTCCTGCTAATATCAATTCCTCTCTCCCATCCTCAATCAACCCGCCACTTGGATTTGGATCAGGATCAGGCAACATCAGCATCAACATCAACCTCCAACATCTACTATACTCGATCGCTACCTACCTGGGTACTTGTCGATTCACCTCGTTCCGTCTCGTCTCATCTCATCTCATCTCACCATCTGCTGCTGCACTACGACTGCACCGCATATCCTGTTACTCACGATCCTCTTACCACTTACAAGCGACCGAAGAAGAAAGAAGGAAGGAAGACTCATCCACCAACGAACTGCAGGATTCCGCCTCCCTGCATTGCAATTGAACACAAAAGGAAACAACACACCCATACGAGCTTCCCCACAAAGCCGGATCCATTTCCCAGGAAATTCCAGCCTGCGTCTTCTCTCGCACCTATCCAGAACAGCCAACGAGTAAAACCGCAGACGATTTCAACCAGCAGATCCGATTGTTATCGTGCCTGTACGCGTTTCAACTTTTTTCTTACCGGCAGCAGTTCGCGCAAGATCCCTACACAATTCCTCCTTATTTGAACCTGAACCCTCCCTGCCCTCGGACCCTTGTTGGTTTGGCCTTCTAGCCTGCTTCCATCCACATCCACATCCACAGCTCTACCGTGCATCTCGGTTACGCGCATAGCACTGCACTGCACTGCACTGTAGGTACGAGCCGGCATTAAGGTCACAGCTCCCGCCCAGCTACACTCGCGCCGTTGCAGACACTGTAGCAAAGTCTCGGATAGTCAAAGCAAACCCAACTCAAACCAAATCTTAACAGACACTTAATAACCACCGACCGGCCCACATTCATTTCTGTCATCCCTTCTGGAAAACTGCTCCAACGCATCCTTCTTCTTGTTGGACATCAAGAGAAACTCGTGTGAGGATACAAGACACAACATCTACAAACGATTGAGACCAATTGCACATACATATTTCGCCGGCCCAACTTTTTTGTCGCTTCGGAACATCACCCTCCTCCCCCTTTCAGGAGGCAGACAGCTTGCCTACCAACACAATAGTGAGTCAGACAAACAGTTCTTCCCCCGTTCATCGTCTTGCCGTCATGCGCCAGTTGAATGCATTGATTGCATCGCATGGCAATGTATTTGCTGGATGGCTTTGACATGAAAGCACCCGGTATCTTTTTGTGTTGTGCTGGCATGAATACTTCAGGAAAGGCGTCGCTGACCATGACTTCTCCTTTTCCAGGTCCCGCAATCTCACACATCTACCATGATGATTTCCACAGAAGTACCCGCGTGCAATATGGGACGAGGCGCCTATGATATGACAGGCGTTCCCAAACCTCCCCCGAAACCAAAATAAGGACCAAGAACGATCCTCCTCACCGTCGACTACCGCAAGCGACAGACAAAAGCCGTCAAGCGCGAACGCAGTTGCAGTTGCAGTTGCAGATGCAATCCATGCATCCCCAAAAGTCTGCCACGCCTTACATTTCTCGAACAAGCACATGCGCCCGCCGAAGCACACGCGCCCGAGATCGCACCATCATACCATTCTGAGATACATTATTTTTTGGCTCCAAAAGACCTTTTAATACGCATCGTGTTTTCGCTCAACCAATTCATACATCCTGTTCTTGTATCGATCCTGTACATTACAATAACACGACTCACGACGATTCTCATTTTCGATTCCCACTTTTCATGCATTCCATCTTTCGACCCGAGCCATCGGTACGATCGATACGTCGCTTCTCCACGATACCCCTTTTTGGCTGATCTCGTTCTCGACCGATCCGTCCCACCGACAAAGGGGCAGCGCAAGACACGCTCAGAACCTCCTTGCTTCAGCGTCTTGGAGAATTGTTCGAGACCGCACCACCTACAAAGGCTCCACGAGTTTCAGTTCGATTCGGAGAACACGCAATAAACATCCGCTTTGCCAGGTTCAGGCAGGGCGTTGCATCTAGATCGGCGTTTGCTTTTTCCACCTGTACCAACTCTTTGCTTTTTTCGTTCTTCCTGCTTCGACTTCAGGAGCGTTTCAGGTGTTCAAAATGTGTACTGCTGTATCATCACCGGCTTGTCATCATCCTTTTCCTACATTTCCTTGGGGACTACACAAAATGGGGTTTCCTTTATCATTCTCAGGAGCGCAAAAAAGAACATTCTGGGGATACTTGGGGGAGCTCAAAATCGGCTTGTATTGCATATAGACAATTGCTTTTTGTACTGGTTTTCTTTTGTTCTTGGATTTGAATTAGCTACTAGCGATGCCTGCGTTACACTTTTGAGAAAGTTCCAATTTTGGGAACGCCGGACAAGAACTCTCGCGGGTTACTACTTGTCCGGCACACGCAACTTGCGCTGGTGGAAAAACGCGCCAATACTGTACAGGATAGGATTGAATGAATTGAATGGATGAGAGAGAAGGGAAATAGATACCATATTATTTAATTGATGCTACTACTTTCGTGTCTTGCTTCTTTAGTGCCTGTTGTTTTTTGCCTGCACTGTCTTGTAGCACTTTCTTGAGGCTGGTTCCCAATCAACGTCATGTCCTCCATTTTAGTATTTGTCTTGGATGCTGGGTGTAAAGCGCGCGAGGAGAAGGAGATGTTCATATACCCTGTTTTTATGAGAAAGAGGAAAGGAGAAAGAGGTTCTCGTCTCTAGGTTGGGCGGCTCAGTCTGCGAGACTCTCAGATAGAGAAATAGCTGAGAGAGAATAAAGACTTATTTTACACTTTAAAATCGGACTTCATGACACAGTGGAGAGTACTGCCGGGTCTTTTAGGCAGTTTTCCGCCACAAGTGACTCTCCACTTGATTGCGCTCGTGACATTCTCACCCATTCAATCCAACCGCATGCAATTTTTCAAGTACTTGGCCACCGCTGAGGTGAGGTGAGGTGAGGTGAGGTGACATCAGCCCTACGACAGCCACAACATGTCACATCCCATCACAACGCGCATCATCACGATCTCGGAGAATCCGATCTCTCGATCCCACGATCCGATTTGTTACAGATCTCTACTAACAGATCAGGCAGGACGACCTAGTCAACTAGCTAGACAGCTGGTTAAGTGTTTCTTTTTATTGAAAGGAAAAGAAAGCAGATTGGATGGGGAAAAGGAAAAGGTAGCAGAGAATACCGTGCTCCTGCCTGCGAGCTGGACTGGCGAAATCTGACATGTGCATGCATGCCATGCTCTCTCTGGTGGCTGTGAATGAATACGAGGAGTTTCTGATATGTCGGATTTGATTCGTGTGGAGGGAGGGAGGAGTGGGAGGAAAGGGAGGAGGATCTGATGGGTGGGTGTGGGTTGTTTTCGATGCTCTTGGGGGATTTGATTGGATTGGATTTCTTCAGCGGGAGGAGGGAAGATGTCCCATTATAGGTGTTTGTTTGGTGTGGAATTACATTCAAGCGCGTACATGGGCCAGATGGATGGATGGGTTGGCTAGGAGGAGGTGAGGGAGCATTAATTCATGGAGGGCAGGCAGATGCGACTGGCGAGGAACGAATCTGCAAAGAATGAAGGAAGGAAGGAAATAGGGAATGCAAATTAGTGCTCAACGGATGATGTGATATGACTTGATGTCGATGTAATGGTTGGAGGTGAAGCCAGCCAACGGACTGATACCTACTTGAGGGTCGAGGGGTGTGCTCGGTCGGTGTCTGGCAGGACTGGTATCTTATCACTACCTTACTGTAGTTGAGAGAGAGTAGATAGGAGATGACTGCGTATCTAGTGAAGAGATTCGCATCTTTCGAGTATCGAGATGGCGGTACGGTCCCGGACCAGATCCAAAAGATCCGTGGTGTTAGAATGATAGCGGATGATGTAATATCTACGTGGGAGGACGGGGTCTTTTGTTTATTTCCGTTTATCTCACTCAGTACAGTAAAGGAAAAGCAACGGCGGGTTCGTTTATCTCAAATACCTGCCTGTACAGTAGGTAGATGTCAGATAAGATCCTAGTCGCTTTCCGTATCTAGCTGCATGTACCTCGATACGGCCCAACAGCCTGGTTGAGTGTGGATGAGTGAGTGGGTGGATGTTCGATGCAGGATTCTGGAAGGTGTGTGTGGACGGGGGGTTGCGTGGAAATGGAAATTGAAATGCAAGATGCTGCTTTGGGATCAAGTGGAATTCCGGAATGGGGGATCATCGAGGGGAAGGCTTGGTAGGAGGGACGGGGCGGAGCGGAGCGGACGAGCTGCTGGCGGAACGGGACTGATTGGCGGGAGTGGATCGGCGGCGGCTGACGACGGGGTTGAGGGGACGTCGCTGAGCTTCGTCTAGGAAGATACCTAGCACTGCAGGACAGCTTGAAGGATAAGACAAACGATTACAAGCATTCGAAATCACAAGTTGATCAGTTGACCACACTTACCGCGACTACCCAACCGAGGTTTCACCTCAAAGGATAAACGCAACGATTTGAACAACCCCGCCATCTCCCCTCCCTCTCGAAACCTCAAGATGTCCATTATCCAACAAGTCACGACGGCGTCACTCTCCGACAATTGGCGCACTATCAACATCGACGCCCTCGATCCAGAATCCTCCTCGAACTTCGATACCTCGACGCTGCATCCAGCTTTCGCCCCCGTGTCGGAGAATGAGGCTCGTGGTGTTGGACAGCAGGTTAGGCAGCTGTTGAGAGGTGGCGATGCGGAGGGTGCGTTGAGAGGGGCGCTGGAGAGTGCGCCGTATGGTGGGGATGCGCTGGTTAAGGTACGTGTGGTTCTTCTTTGGGGCTGGATCTGTGAAGAGGAATGGGTGTGAGATGGTGGGAGGCAGATGAGGCGGAGACAAGGAGAGCTGCTAGGAGAACATGGAATTTTATATGGAGGTGGGCCATGAGAATGGAAGGGAAGGAATTGATAACTCCAGCACATTGCTGACGATCATTCGCGAAACACAGGATATCCATTTACAGACCGTCACGGAGGTATTGCAAAGTATCAAAGCGAGCGAGATGACACCCATGCTGCAGCGGATTTTCGGAAGCGAAGGCGGTGGTGAGGCACTGGATGTCCTGATGAAATATCTGTACGTTCCCATCCCTGCTTGAAATTCTTAGGAATTTCCCCTCAGGCATCTGCATATCCTATCAATGCATACAAGGCTAATTGAGTGGTCCATAGATACAAAGGTATGGCAGCATCCAGCAACACAAGCAGCAAAACACCTACTCGTGGCTCCACCGTCACGCCGCAGAGCACGGGTGCTGGTTTCTCTCAGATGGGAGGTAGACCTGGGGCGCAGAGCGAGAGCAGTGGTGCGGCTATGAGTGTTCTTCTTTCGTGGCATGAGAAAGTTGTTGATGTTGCGGGGTTGGGATGTGTAGGACGTTGCATGACGGATTGGAGAAAGGTATAGATGGACATGAGCTGTGGTCCTATAACATATTAGACTTTGCGATGGGGATAATTGAAGAGTGGTGAGATAGGATCATGAAAGTTGATAAAGTCGCTAGCATGGAATCCCACAATACCAACAAACTCCAATTTCTTGTCGACTTCTTGGATGTCATTGAGGAACTGGTAGTGTCCGTTATACCGCTGGAAAAATTCTCTAGCTACGGCTTGGAGCTTAAGCGAGATACTGTTGACTCAGTTGGCAGTGAGATCTAGGGAGACCGACTGCCCAAGAGATGGCTACCCAAGAGAACTCATCTTGCACAAGTTGGAAATTGAGCTGCGCACCCAAGATGTTCTTATTCCAGATGACTCGGATACTACAGTTCCAAGAGCAGGGCTTGATACCATCAAGCCTAGGCCTGAGTACCTCATCTGGGCCGAACGAGAGACGACTCATGACTCAGACCTCTACGAACACAGCAGATTGGCGGGTTGCGTTGCGTTGCTTACAGCGTTTTCGGATGGTAGCTTTCCTCGTCAAGGGCTCCTTAATGACTCGACGACCAGTATTCTTCGAGTGATATGTTACATATACTCGATTTTTCGGCGCGGTACTATCTCACAAGATCTCGATAGTACGGAACTGATGAAATGCCAGGAACTACTGGTTGAAGTTTCTTGACTCCGACAGGTATGCCTAGAATAATAGTCGAGATACGTTGTGATCTTCGTGCGCAATAAGTACCTCGCCTTGGATGGCATGAACCCGTAGACTAACGTTTTCAGATTCATTTTGAGTCCGGAGCTATAGGTAGAAGTCGACGACTGCAACAAGTGCACAAGCTCATTCACTCTGTTCAGTGCCATTATTGGGAATTTCCTCGATCCTTCCCTCGATCCTTCACTGAAGAATTTGTCCATTGACTGGATCTCGCCATCCACACAGTCCGCTTTTGATTCCTGCCAGGGCCTATCATACAAAAGTCACATTTTCTACTATATTGTCAACTAAGCACGTTCGAATACCAGTTATACCAGGCTGGCAGCGAACCCAGGCGCCTTGTCGAGAGTAGAAGCTTTCATAGCATTGTGTTTAGAGTATACCTACACGTCACGACTTCGCACTATACCGTAGATGAGCTCACCTGGAGGCCAGGGCCAGCGGGGGCATTATTGAAAACTTGGAGAAGCTGCACCTAATCGTTTGAATGACTCAGACCCAACATTATCAACCTTCCCGAGGATTTGCGTGCCTGATACCCCGGCATACGTTGTATACTGAGCATAGGCAGGTCATGCAACAGATCGAATGGGCTTCTCTGCCCACTCTGTCAGAGTACTTTGCATTTATTTCCAATTGTTGTGTTCATCTTTCAGCGGGCAGCATCACTTCAAATGTGAATCAAGCGGGGTCAATAAGAAATTCCTCAACAGATCGTGGTGAGCGATTTCTCTTAGAGATGGATGGCCGCCACCCGCGACTTTCCGAACAGGTGTACAATTTAGGAAGGGACGCCTTCATGGTAGAATAGATGGGATACTTGAAGCAAGAGACTAGACTATCGATGACGATCGAGAACTTGGAACGTATCATACCGCTCAACTTAGAAGTAGATAGCCCACCACATCAGAGTCTGGTGAAAGCTGCTTGGCAAGAGGGAAGCATAGAAAGAAGCTCTATCCTGCCCCAAGTTTGAAGATGTCCTGACAAGTGAAATGATATCGGATGGCTACACCCACCCTCCAAAAGCTTCCCAGGATCTTAGCGCTCGCTCTACCACTTTTTGCCGAAAGATAGGATCGCATGATAGGATCGAAAGACACAGGTATGGTATCTAAATGTTTCTTTCACCCTAAGCCTACCACAAGAAGGGAGAGCAAGATGTTATGCATACGTTTCTAGCTATCGCAACCGTTCCAACTTTCCGCTCTCTACACTCCCTTCAATACCCGCATTTTCAGCTTGCGCGCAGGTACACCCAGCGGTGCATACTCTTATAAGTACTACTAGAAGAAACTTGCACAGAGCAATGAAGCTGAAACTGCCTGTCGAAGAAGAGCGCCTTTGATGGCAAGGGACGGAAACATAGGGATGTTTGTAAACTATGTGGCTGACCGAGGGTCGACGTAAATGTCTGGACAACCTCAAGTGTGACCTATCGCGCATATATTCCATTCAGAAATAAATCGCATCAACTTCGCGAGATGACATTGCAACAGTCAGTTCTGAACTTATTTTGGAGGATTGTAAGTGGCTCTGGCCCCTGGGCGGTCTTCATCAGACCGTGCGAGATGAGAGGAGGAAATGTGATGAAGAGAAGCTCTGAGACCTCCTTATCTCTGCCAATTCAAGGTGCTTAAGTGCTCATAAACGGTATTCAGCTGGAGACCTACTCCGGGAAAAGCCCCTCAGAAGTACGCGATTGACATTTTCAATAGGGTGAACCTCCAGTGTGCCTCGACCTGGAAGCACACTCGAGGCAAGCGAGGCAGGTTTTGACAGTCACCCACGGAACGACCTGCGAATGCCCACGAGTTGGCAAACGTGTATCAATCGACAAACGTTACCTCGTCTGTCTCCAACGACACTCGTGTTACACCTGGCCCTCACGAAATTTACAGCTCTCCCAGGTGGTTGGGAAAACCTCACAGGTACAGCATGCAGGTGCTATCACTGCCGCTCAGCGTGCAGGACGACTTCCTGCTGTAGCTTCAACTCTTGCTGGATTTCTGAAGAACTCGAAAAATCCAAGCCGGCAGGATTGGGATTCTTTTGTTCATCCCAAGGAGATCCTTCTGAAAACTGAAATGACACTTTGTGGATTCGGCGAGACCAAGTCCAGGCTCTTATAAGATGAGTGACCCATCTTCCGGCTCGAACGCAGTTCCATCATTGAACACAGGTCTTTTAAAGACGTCGGTCATCGTGCCTGTAACTGCTGCCGATCCTGCTGTTGAGTAGAGACTTGTACGTGCTATTCTGCTTAAATCCTCTCGCAATACAGATGTTCCAGTTGCTAGTGAAGATTCAGAAGCGTTGATAAGCACGCGGAGTGTCGAATCTCCTGTTACTCGACCACTAAAACATAACACGACCCAAGCACAGCAGATGAGATGATTGTATGAAGACCGCGTATAAGCTTTAGGCCCTCGACCTTCTTCAACCTGAACATATTTTATCGTTTGAGTTCTTGGGCCTTAAGAGACTTTCTTTAAACCCGCAAGTTGCGTAAAGTCATGGTTGAAATGCAGCAGTGATCATAGACGAAATGTCTTGAGACAACCTCGAGGACGTTAATGGAGTTCTCATTGTCAATCAGGAGCTCGTGTACTTTGGGCACGCAGCGCGACAAAGAATTCAGTCCGGACCCTTGGACTATCAGCGTTCTAGCCAGCACTGAGACGACCTTCGCGAAGAATTTGATCAAGGTCTCGAAGCGCTTCTTGCCACTTCCTGTCATCCCGTAAGCTCCTACAGGCAGGCCACTGTCGGCGATATGTTTGGTACTTATGAAGCGCTATACACCACCGTAGGTAATTTCGCCGCCTAAATTAGGGCACTGGGTAACTTGAGACGTCGAGACGCCGCGCGTAGAGGACAGCACATTAGCATTTTCAGTCCCTCCTATGTTTTGTCTGTCCAAAGTTCCCTTTGTCCGTTCAATCGATTCCGTCCAAAATGGCCCATGTGAGACGGGGGCACCCCAGGGGGGAGGGGAGGGGAGGCGACACGTAATACACTTGAACGATGTCGCAACGCGGAGGTCGAGCCGCACGATTTCCTCGACGGAGACCATATATTGCCCCCAATTTACGGAAAACGTGGCTGTTCGAGTGATTTCAGAGCAAGTTCTTAAATGACTACTTAAAGTCAAATAGTATACCCTGTATTTATCGGATCCCCAGGTCTCGGAATGTGCGGAAGGCGAGGTGCGGAAGTCCAGGATATCGTGATTCCAATCAATACCTTCAGCCTAAATACCCCTTAGTTGTACGTGTATGCGTAGTTAGACAAATGTACCTTTCGTACCCTTTAAGATGGCGTAAACGAGAACCTTGTGCGTACAGCATATTCCAACGAGAGTAAGAAGTCTCGTAGTGCTTTTATCTGATCGAGAGGTTACTTTCATGCCCCACAGCTCTTGATATCTGTGCAATCCAAATATTTGCTTGTAAAACTGACGGGGACAATCCGGGGACCCCTCAAGGTATTCGGCCGAATAATTCAATGGAGTTTTGGGGGGCCAATTGTTTCCAATGAATCACCTTTTGAGGAACATTATTTTACACACAACAACCACCAAACAGGCGGCCGCTTTATGCCACGCGATGCACAGTAGGTGGAAGTAGCTTTTTGATAGAAATCCGGGAAATCAAATTGACAGAAAGACAGAGGTTAAGAATGATAATGGGAAGAGGATAGCGATTGATCATCATAACATATTTATACAGAAAACTATTCAATTGGTCTCTTAGCTAGGCATGTTTCATTCCTGCGATTATGACTAATTTGACCGTAATAGCTGATCTCTAACCTTCTTTCTCTTCTCCTGATTTAGGTTTACCTTACTCGACTTCGCTAGATAGTATCTTTGAAGGCTGGTAGACTACTGAATCTTTCCTCACGCTTTAAGAAGGATAGTACTGATTGAGATATTATGAGATCAGGTCTTTCGTTATCGAGCGATTCGAGGAGGTGAGAGCCTAGGTCTACGAAGGATTTGCCTGCTAGTAACGGTCGTCCGAAAGAAAGAGAAGTATACCAACATAGTAATAACAGGTAATTAAAGCTTGAATTTGGGCATTTGGACATTGGGAGTGTTACTGATAGTGGACTTCTACAGATTTACATGGCGCGACATAAGGCGGCCGTCTGTTTGGGTGGTTGATCTATGTTAAATAATGTTCCACACAAAGTGCTGCATGGGAAACAATCGGCCGTTTTGAGGACAATCTGATAATCGCATGATTCTTGGGCTTGGCATTCTTAAGCTTGGCTGGAATCTGGGCTCTACCGAAAGAGTCATTTCCGTTTCATTTTTAGAGTCCATAAACCTGATACAAGCCAAGATTTCGTGAAAAGTATATTCCTTCTCATCTGGAAGACCCCTAATTTTGCCTCCGGCTCCTACTCGGTTTCTTTATGGGTCTGAACTGCCATTATAATCTATATGGAGGAGAGTACATCAGCGCAATGGACGTCTTTTGTAATCTCTTATTCGTGGTGACTTAATTATGCTATCATTTTTAACAAGTTTCTCCTCTTAAACCCGATATTTCTCTTTATTTCTAAAGGACGTGCTCTCAGCAGCTCCTCTTTCGAACGTTTCGGAAGCTCGAAAGTGGATTTACTACGCCTTAAAAGCCTGAATATCAAGGTACACTCTGTTTTAGTGTAATAATTACTCCATCGACGAATTCGTAAATTCTAGAGTTCTTACTCGGGACTCGGTCTATCCTATTGGGTTAAATACCCCTACTAGCCAAGCTTGAAAAGGTGGAGACTTCAGATCCACGAAGAAACCGAGTAAATCGTGTTCAACCCCGGCCGTTGCCAATTTGCCAACCTGCTCAGCATTTTTGCGAGTCAACCGTATGGGCGAAATGGCAAAGTCTACTTAACTATCCGTAGCTTCTTAGGCCTGTACTCCTCCGCCGTAAATGATCATACCAGGCCAGGATTGCCTCAAAGAATTCGTGAGCCTCGCCAATTGAGGAACTAGACTTCAAAAAATGACAAGTCCAGGAAATCCTGATGTCTTCAAATGCCACATCATGTAACTGTCATCTGTCTTCTTGAATCGCGCGGAGAAATAATGAATTTACAGGTAATATACTATCCCTCCACCCCTCCCCTCCCCTCCC
>FJUX01000114.1:31062-130304 GCA_900074905.1 Rhynchosporium agropyri
ATGTAGAGCTATATCTATATGCTAATCTTCCGCTTTTCAATCGATGTAATAATTATTACAGGACGCTGTTTCTTATGAATGTGTGCAGGGATATTGAATCTACGTTTATTTGGCCACGTACGAAGTAGAAGGGGCGAATGTTTTAAAGTTTAACCTGGGGGGACAGTAATACACTCCGTATGCCCATTCTATTATACTTTGACATGTTGTATGTGCGGGGTAGTTAAGGACTAGCAGCATCATTTCCTGTATCCACATTTTACTTAAGCAGAGTTCTGGGAAAGGGTAAGGATTGCAAGCATATCAACCCTAACTTTGAACATGATATGAGTTTTAATTATACTTGAGCTTGGCACCAACTCTGTTAGAACATGATTCATTAAATTGCTGACGACAGTTTAATGACTTGAAGATTCTCCTGTAACTGTCAATGTGAATCGGCACTCTGCCTCATTGGGTTTTCTTTTCTTTTCCGAGTGGTTCGCTTGTTAAGAAAGGTACGGAAGTCTATTTGGCACTCTGTGTAAACCTTTTGACGTTTTCTCGCCAATTAGAGTAGACGAATTTGCTCTTGAAGCTTCCCAGAAGTGGAGTACGTCAAAGCTTGTGGAGCACTCAGCTAAATGTCAAGAGTTGATGGATTCATGAGCATTCGCTGATGAAGATTTGACTTTGATTACCAATGTGCTTCGAGGGACATGGGGGTAAACATGTTATATTGGAGGTTATATGAGCTTAAGGCTATGCCGAAACTCAATTATGCACCTAATACTCGCAGCTGTTCGATGGACGGATAATAACTACAGAAAGCGACCCACATTTTCATTTGCCCCGTCGATGATGTATAAGTTAACCATATTTCCACATTCAAGCCCGGAAAACCACATTCTTTTACCCTCATCAGTGAACCTCACTTTCGTACCTGCACACACCTCTCAGTGTATACTTATCTCTCTTGAAATGGCAGGGCAACTCATCACCAAACTCCTCTTCCTTGCGGACCCTTCCGCTCGTGTCTTTAACAACACGCTGTGGCTCTACACGTCCCATGATATCAATGACACTACGCGCGACTACGGGTAAGTCACTACAGCGCAGGCCAGTTCCGGTCTTTAGGTCATCCCGGAGAATGTATCCATTGGTAACCCTCTAACCTCATTTGTTACCGACCTTCGCTTGCGCAAGCCGGGGAAGTGTGAACAAAATTGATGGTTGGGGGAACTGACGAGCACTTTCTGGAGTGCTCCTAATCCGAATCCCGACAAACGTAAGCTGATTCTCTCGCCAACTAGGTACCCCATGGTAGACTACCACCCGTTCAGTACCACTTCCCTAGATCCATATGTGCAAGCCACCGACCATGGCGTCGCACTTACCCTCAAAGACGTTCCTTGGGCAAAGCAACAGATGTGGGCTCCTGATGCTGCGTACCACAATGGCAAGTATCTCTTCTACTTCCCAGCCAAGGCACTCGACAACCGCTTCCAGATTGGGGTTGCAAGCTCGAAGAACCCTGGCGGCCCCTTCATACCAAACAAACAACCCATCAAAGGAAGCTTCAGCATTGATCCGTGCGTTTTGACCGATGACGACGGCAGCGGTTACATGGTTTTCGGAGGCATTTGGGGTGGCCAACTCCAAGCCTACCAGAACCATGACACCTACGACCCGAGATGGGAAGGCGCCTTTCAACCCAATGGCACTGGGGTAAAGGCCCTCGGTCCTCGTATCGCGAAACTCGACAACACGTTCGAAGAATTCGGTGGCGCTATCCGCGAAATTACCATCCTAGACCCTGATACTAAGGAGCCGCTTATGGCTGATGACCACAAACGCCGCTTCTTCGAGGGTGCCTTCTTGCACAAGAACAATGGCATCTACTACCTCTCTTACTCTACCGGCGACACCCACCTTATGGTCTACGCGATGAGCAAGAACGTTTGGGGTCCATACACGTACGCTGGCAAGCTTCTTGATCCGCTTGAAGGATGGACGACCCACGGTTCTATTACCAAATTCAAGGGCGAGTGGTACCTGTTTTTCGCCGATTCCTCGCAGACTGGTGTGGATGCCTTGAGATCCACCAAGTTCCGAAAGATCTACTATGACAGCAAGGGATTCTTGACTTTCAACAAGCAGTAGTTTCGCAGTCGGATCACTTGGCGCTTCTGGCGGCTTGCCGTGCACACATCTCTTTCTGTGCTTCACATTTCAAAAGCGCTGGGCGGTGTCGATGCGAAGGGGTTGACTGAGGATGTCTGAAGGGTTTCTGACGCGTTTTTCTCTTGTTACCCACTTTGTACAGTAATATATCTGGATATGAAAATATATCATTTAGTATCTGCTGTCCTCGGTCAGCGTGGCTGGCTACTGCTGTTTTACAATCTCTAACCTGTGTCTACCCCCTTTCCCTTCAGTTGCAATTCGGCCTTCATCCGTACGCTCAGGTTCTTTAACCTGTGTCCTTCGATGGCGCTCATTGGGATCCTGGCTGATGTCGCAAATACTGCTGCAACTACTAGAGTAAGGATTGTCTGTCCAAGGCGTCGGTTATGATACAACCGTTATATTATCACGTGCCCATGCACATATGAGAGACAAGTCAGAAAACAAATGGCTATGTAGCAGAAAATCCTTCTGCCATCAGCATAGTATGAAGCACATCGCGCCGACACTAGCTGGAACACGTCCATGGATGGACCAGCCACGACGGCAAATCACTAATCAGCTGCAGACGTGATATCTTATCCGAGTTCTCACTGGGATGCCTTGGGACTCTCTACAGTCGGATCACATTCTTGGTCAAAGTTCAAACCTCACGGATCCGGAACTCGGGCGCCCCCAGGATGGCGAGGCCAAGATTGCTCTCGTGGTGGTGGCTATAGATCATGTGCTTGATAGATGTGAGGAGAGTACTACCATCTACTCTTTTCAAGTGAGTAGTAGTCAGGGGTCCGTGCTGAGACTCGACTCCTTCCAGTCCTCCAAAGCCTTCTGAGCAACCTCCAAAATCCCTTCTACGGCCTTGACATATTAGCTTCCCATCGCCAATCGCGACGGCAATGTCCTGCTCTCGCACCTTCCAGTTCCAGTCAGCCCCTCCACAATCGACTTACTTCCTTTTCTGGGATCACCAGGCCGATTGTGATTATAGGCCTCGAAAGCTTGTGGCAGCGGCTCTATCACAATCTTTAACTCATCAATGACGTTCTCAGCAGTGACGGTGTTACCTACGGCCAGTAAGTCAGGTCGAAAGTACCATAGCTGGAGATCAAATTATCTTCTCCGATATGACAGGTTGACTCCAGCCAAGTACTTCGTAACATAATCAAGCATTACAACCGAATTCGAAGCAACCTTGGAGCTGCTCGTGCGTCGTGACCCTGGGATTCTGGACAGGCTGGATATTTGAAACCTTGAGATTATCTCCATGGAGTTTGATAGTATCTTCTATTTTTATTTATTTTAAAATCGATTGCGAATTGTTAAGGGACATCCTCTACACATTATGTATTTCCCAGGGCTTAATTTGCGGCCAGAGGCTGAGGCTCTCAAATGTTTCAATTCTGACAATCTGAGACTACACACCTTGAAAATACTGTGCTCAATCACTGTTTTCGGTCCCAGCTAAATGTTCCATCAAACACTTATTATTTCGAGAATATAGACGTTTGATAATGTCCTCGTTGCCGCATTAGTGAACCTAAGTATATAAAATGACAAGACGCATTTTAATTCCGATGTTGCAGATGTATATTGAACTGTATCATTAAAGAATTAACATTTATAAATCCGTGAGTGTGTTTAAGTCAGCCATTTTGCGGCGCAAAAATGTGGTATTTATATATAGCCTTGCTAGCCACACCAGCTTGACCAAAAAAGTCTCAACACGGACATACACCATATGGTTTGCCAGTTTCAGCGCGTCGTACACCTCAATAATCAGAACCGACTCATCATCAAGACACTGTCGCCATATCAACACATCGGTATCATGCAGTGAAGTCCCCCTCTCCTAAGTAATGCGTTTCATCAAACGAAACACTCGCTAAACAGGTGCTCGCGGGTAAATAAACACCTTGGAAATATTACAAGACCAATCGGCCCCGACGTAGCCCACCCTTTTCCTGACTTGCCTACCAAGCTAGATGACCTTGACCTCAAGAAGGAAAATAGCCTTCCATCTCAACAACGTTCTTGCCTCATCAAAAGTCCCAGACGTCACTGCCAGAAATATGTACGAGCCAGACCAATTCCTCCGATGCACTCACTCACTCACTCACTCACCAAAAGCCTGCCGATCTAGCCCCCAAAAAATAACCCGGATTTTGGTCAACATTCCGATCCTGACCAAACTTTTTAACGAATAATTCGGCCAAGTATTGAACTGATCTGGAATATGTTGATTTTCTTTTCTTCTTTCAGATAGATGGGGATATTTCTACTACTTACAACCGCAATCAACTCCTACAATCTACCCACTGGAACACCATCCTCCCAACCCCCAGAAAGTCTCAACCCTCCCTAGCGCCTTCCTCTACTCTACACATAAAAGAGTGAGTAGGAAAAATCCCGGGGAGAATAGCGGTACCAGCACCTCTTCTTCTATCATTTTCTACCATCGGCTTTTTCGTCCTAGATCTAGGAACATAAATCGTGTCAATTTGCCTTTGTAGATTTACTGATATTTCTAATTTTTATTGAGTGAGAAGGTGTGGTGGGAAGTGGAAAAAGAAGTTCTAGGTGATTGTAGAAAGAAAGGTAGAGGGAAGGATAGATGTTCGATAGTGGAGGTGACTGACTGCGTTTCGAATTTTGGTTGCAGAAGTGACCTTTGTATGAAGAGGGAGAAAGAGAGAGAGAGAGTGTGTGTGTGGGCACTGACACTAAAATAGTAGTTGATATACCGATTTTTGACTCGCCCTTTCGTCTTGTTTATTGTTTGTTGGTTGTTGATTCTTTTCATGCTGTTAATGATCTATTGTCTTGCCCAAACTTTATAGATTTTGGTCATTTATGCCAGTTTCGTCATAATAGGCAGATACTGGTCAAAGTGATGGTGATTTCGATGATATTAATTATCTTGTAATATGATATGAAAAGTTAAGGCCAGAAATCTTGACATGATACAACACCACTTTCGTTCCTAATCGAAACTCTCATAATTTTTAAATGCGCAAAGTGCTATTGAAACCCGATTAACGCCCCATATGCACAGGCTATAAGTACCAAGTTACAGGCACAAAGCAAGGGCTCCACCAAAGACAGCCATGAGACTCATTCCTACTACAGCAGCTCCACTGGTAGGCATCGGACTTGCGCTTGAAGTACCAGAAGGCTTAGATGTTCCTGAGGGCTTAGATGTTCCTGATGGCTTAGATGAGGAGGATGGAGAAGATGGCGAAGCACCCGAAGCACCACCGATAGCTGAGGCTGGCTCGGTGATGTTGCTAGCAGGGCATGATGCATTCATCGCAGCGATTGGGCAATCTTGAGCGGAACAGATGCTCTGTAGTTGGGGACCTTGAGCCGGAATGACGGCTGTAGGGGGGGAGCATTTATATCCGAAAAGGGAGTTAAGAGCCATTCCGACGGGAGCAAGGTCCTCGGATGAGACACCGAATGAAGCAGCAGCACCTGCAACTTGGGCGATAAAGTAACCGACCTCGTTGGCGTCAAGGTCCATGAACCTGTTCTTGTCAGCATTGTCGTAATCAAGGGAGATTCTGACCTACTTATGCACCTCGTACTGCGATCCGAAGCCATCGTAGGCAGGGTAGGCGGATTTTCCTTGCTCGGAACACTGAAGGAGGCTCCCGAAGTACTCGTATAGATGAGTCAACAAACGCCTGTATATGTTAGTGGAAGCTTATGCATCGGTGTTTGTGAAGACGAACTCTTGGTTTGAGTCGGTGTTGTTGGAAGCCTTGCCAGCCATGAGAGGAGCAGCTCCACCTCCGTCAAGGAAGTTGACTGCTACACCCATGGATCCACCACGGTTGCTTGACTTGAGAGCACCACTGAAGTAAGGAGCAAGGTTGACCTCGACACCATTGTATGTGCCTTTGGCAAGGATGCCGGGAACTGCCATTCCTGTCTTGGATTCGCTGTCTGCAGATTGTCAGTTTGATAGGATAATATAGACTGAGGTATATACATACAGTTTCCAATGACGGCAGTGTTGACCACGGCAGTCAAGAGCTTGAGCTGGTTTTCGGCAGTGTTGTTCATGAAAAGAGCTGTGGTGTACTTGTCGCAGAAGGAGACATTCTGAGCAACAGCAGTGCTGATGACAGTCGCGAGGGTGAGAGATTTGACATGCATGATGATGATGGTAAACGGAACGAAGGTAGGTCAGATGTTATCTGGGCAGTGAAATTCAACACTTTTAAAGAGCAACAACTTCCAAAGACAAGAGGAGAGGCGAGCAGCAAGCTATATAGCAAAAAGTTGTCAGGACGACGGATGCAGGGTAGAGGGAGGACAAAGGGGCGTAAGCTACCATACAAGTGAGGACGACCAGCACCAAGCTTCTGTCTAGAAGTGGTTAAGCGTGGTATGAAGAATGTTGGCACGATGTCCTAGATTTTGGCTAGCCACGCCAGCAAGGGTAGCTAGCAATAGCTGGAGGTAAAGTCGAGGGAGGGCCATGAGGATAATCTCCTTCCTTCCTCTCTGACTGTTGGGCCGTGAGGTGGCGGCTCGGATCTAGTGATCCCGAACTGCAACTCATGTACCAGAAATGTAGATCTTGCTTGCTGTATGGGCAAGTACTTTCCTCTGAATCCCCTCCAGTCCATAACATCCAAGGGCCCATCCGTATAGAAAACCAAGGGGCCAATATCGATTTGCCAGTGATTTGCCAGTGCCATGTCCTAGGAAGCAGACTGATCAGCTCGGAATGGCTTTCATCCTTCGGACTAGTAACGAAGTTGAAGCCACTTATGGAGCATCTGGATGCTGCCCAGGACGGAGATAATTGGCACGATGAGAAATGAGGAGTAAGTGATTGGTCAATGTTGAAGAAGCTCATTAAGCTGTCAGAAGGCCGGGCTGAGAGAGAGAAACTTAGCCTACCGTACCAGGCAGCTGAGACTAGATTAGATGTGTATCTAGCTCGGGAGTCGAAAGGAAAGGGCGACTAGCAGACTAGTAGACTCGCAGACTCGCAGTGAGTCTTTCCTAAAATGGACGCGCGGGTGGTGAGGAACCCGAGAAACACAGCCAGCCGATCAAATACCGTCCGTCCGTGTATGGTTGGTTGGTTGGTTGGTTGTGTAGGGGGTGGGTGTATAATACTTATACCCCAGGTCCGGGCTTTCTTTCGTAAGCCGGTCTGGTCTGTGCTTCAATATCGTACATACCTGCCTGCCTGCCTTATTCGAGATCTTCCCTTCGCCCTCGTGTGATCAAGCTTTCTCCGACATGAAACATATCTATCTTGTATTCTTGGATCCTTGGATCCTTGGATTGGTAAACCGACCAAAAGATTCCGTAGTCGGTGACTTGAGCCGTGACTGTGTCAATCATTGTGTGACATACAACAGCCTTCTATAGCATCTGATATTTTGCCTACCAGCCAGCATTAATACAGTGAGTGAGCGACATGTTTACTCTGGGATGGCTCTTCCAAGTCACAAGTAAACAAACAATTTCCCACACTTTCAAATAGTTGACGCTAAGTATGCGCGGGCGATGCGAGCAAGAAGCGTTAGGATGCCAAGTCGCCCTTACATAAAGCAGTCGTCATTTAGGATTTGTTACGCGAGCCCACCCATTTCGGATGATAAATCAATGTCAACAGCCTTGGGCCCTTGTCGCATGATCGCAATGGGTATCGAAAGTTGCAACCTCTTCACATTTGTCTGCGTAGTTATGCGATCACGTTGTTACAATACCAGAGTCTTCAAACATGTTATATGTTACAAGAAAAGTCGTTGTGAGCCCGAAACTTCCTGAACTCCTGGGAATTCCTAGACTCCTGGCTCCCAGAATATCCCCCAGACTCCTGTCGAAACCGGTTCGACGAGGAAAAAAGATGAGGGTAGGGCGTAATTATCGCAGCATCAATGACTCTGGAGCTACTCAGATCATGTTCTGTGTAATGTTGAAATTAGTGAAATGAGGATACCACGATGAATCATTGTGACATATCATATCGGTGATACCTGATTAAAGGCCACAATGTCCCAAAACACCTCGTGCTACTAGCTACCGAGACAGCGACATCTTAGTTGAATGAGCGCTTACATTAGCCGGTTGCAAAACTGCGTCATTTTCTTGTCTTATCCTCCGGATCCACCCTTCATATACCATTTTCTCCTGAGTAAGTAAGAGAGGAAATGCCTTCTTCCGCTCTCACACTTTCTAGTCTCTCGTCGTCGAGCTTCTACTTCGCAGCTAGACAAGGCCTCACCGAGCTTTTGTAGCCGAGAGATCTCGAGATGTGCTGTTCTACGCAAGAGTCATATGATTGCAGGCTTCATAGCTATGCTGAGGACTACGTACCAATGCACTTGGGGTTTCTCCTGGTACCTGGCTTCCAGTTTTGCTGCAAAGGGAAGGTCGGGAATTGTCAGATGATGTGAAGCTCGGCAAATTCGTGTTAGGCAAACGGGACCTGGATAGCTAAAATTGATATCGCGAGCTCGATAATGAATCCACGAGAACGTTCTGGGACATTACGCGAAGACTTCAAGAAGCTGATACACGTTTCCAATTTCCAGTAACATTGTTTTGAAGGGACGATCTTGGACGATGCCATGAGTTTCTCAAATCGCTTCGCCGGATGTTAAGTTAATTGACGTTGACTGATCCAGACAACACTAGAGTTGGGACCTGAGAGTAATTCGAGCCTGCATCACGCATCGAGCCTAAAGAGGCATAGCTTTACCAGATTCAAAGATGAGTTGGTATACTATACTCCACAGAGACTCCGTCTTCTCTTAGCTTCTCATTGTTATTAACTTTCTTAGATATCCAAATCATGAATCTTTGAGTTTATGAGCTTGAAAAGCAGAACACCTTGTTTGCTTATAATCATTATTATGGCAAAAAATTGGTTGGAGCATCGAAGTCATGAGAAAGACAATTCAGCTCGGGATCTGCTTGATACTTGGGGACTTGCCTTTATTTGGAGATTCCACCGGATGTTTGTTTGCATGTATGGACATGCAATTCCAGGTATGGAAACAAGCAAGAGTACAGCCATATTTAGACAACTACGTGTCTACTGCAGACAACTAAAAGCCTCTTCATGCTGGACTATCAATCTATCACTTTCATACTTTGGCTTCCCTTTCCAGCCCCTCCAGCGCACCGTTGATCAGCACCGACTCCTCCACATCTCCATCTAACCTCGTAACAGGCACTTTAACCTTCTTCAACCACTCCTCATGCATTCTCCTACTTCTACCTTCATCCAGCGTAGGATCCTCATACCTCTCCGCCCACTTCAAGAAGGCTGTCGACTCTTCGTACATATCCCCACCTTCCCGGATTCTCTCTCCATGCCGCCTGTACTCCCTCTCACCTAGCCTCTTCATCCGCACCTCCTACTAGGCATCAACACCAAGACTATTGAAAGGATCTTGAATCTTCTGAGAAGAAAAAATTGAGAGCGACTAAACAAAATGGTAGGGATAAACGAGAAAGACTTACCGTCGAGGTATCAACAAAAATCACATGTTCGACATCTCCATCAAAGACCTCGCCCCAAGAACACATCGAGCCAGCTAATATCCAGCCCCCGTGTTCCTCTTGAGCGCGCGCGAGAACCGGCTTGAGGATAGAGATGCGATCGGGGATGGGTCGCTTAGTAGTGAACGGCGGATCAGTAAGAATCCAGTAGTAATCATCAACGTCGAAAACTGGAACGGAGAGCGCTTTCGATAGATTGCTGCCTAGTGTCGTGACACCGCTCCCTGTGGAGGAGTCAGGAAAGCATAAGAGAAAAAAGACGAGAGTGGAGGTTTAGTCTCTGAAGGAGACACAGGCCTCAAATCGTCCTCAGATACACTCGCAAGATAGAAATAAAGTCCGGAAACCACCCACCTGAAGCGCCGAGTATGTGAAGACGCGACGCCCTCGTATTCCCCGGTGGACATTTTGCATTTATGTTTCGGAGCTGTGGTGTAGTCATTTTGGATTGGGGATGTCTTGAATGAAGATGCAAATAGCGATAGAGAAGAGTAAATGAGCCATTCACTCTTTCACGGCAGTACGATTACTTGTTGTGAAAGACGGCACGTGCTGAGGTGATCTTTTGAGGTTTCGCGTGGGTCTATGTCTCCGCTATCACCGGCGTGACTCAATTTCTGCATCACCTGAAGCTTCCATTAATGCTCTGCTTGCTATTTCCGTTTCGGTCGTTTTCCTAGGTGCTCTCCACAGCTGCATTGTATGTTTACCTCCTGTTGCAGAAGATCTCTACAGGGAAAGGTATGTCCCCACCCTATATGAGATAACCAGATTTTGTTAGAACCCTGCTGTTGCGAGTCGGCGTGATTTCCACCACGCCCGTCAAAACATTGCATAGAGGATATCTGGTATCAAGTGGTCATATTTACGAGAGACCGCACTTCGTCACTCCATAGTGATTTTCTGACAGCAAGAGAAAATATTGATATTCTCCATTAGATCATTCATGTCGGTGGGTGCAGACGCAATCTACCGACATGCAGCAACCCATCCAATCAACCAATACTCACACAAACGAGGATTTATTACCTTTTGGACCAGATGATACCACAGACCTGGTTCCGCAGACTTGTCATACGTCCATGTACAACGAGTAATCGGCGTCTGACTGATTTGAAGCTCCACTGACGAAGTTCATAATGAACAATCGAGGCTGATTAGAAAGGAGGAGTATATGCCCAGATCTTTGGCATGATCAAAAACTCCGCGGAGATTGGCGACGGCAATTGTATTAATCCTATATATAGCGGAGTGAAGTAAAGTCTGACACATACGACCATAGACTGGTGAGAAATGGGCATCCCGTCCGCTCTGCCATACACAAGCACCAGATCGGCAAATTAGTAGTTGGGTGGGTGACCACCAGCGAATACCTGCTGTTGTATGTTTTTTATTTCTTTTTTTTTTACCAGCAATTGATCCTACCTGAAAGTTGACATGAGTTATGCTACCTAGTAAAGCCTCTAAGGATGCACCCGGCTGGGTGATGAAATGGGTTCATATTTTGAAGTTGAGTGAAGCTTGTTCGAGGGATCTAAGGGTGGTATTAACTTTGAGGCCTAGTTATTTTTTTTTTTTTTTAATTATCCAAGTTCATTAGCTGGGTGAATTTCGAAGGATAAAGATTCTTGATGCCAAAGCTCCATGCGAGGAGAGATTTATAACAATAATTAGCCTGTTGTTCTCGCCTAAATCTGGGATTGAATGTCAACATTTGAATTGCATGGATCGGCAATTGCCTACATCTTGCGACCTGAATGCTAGAAACCAGCGAGTGTGCTATACAGAATCGTTAACGAGGTTTCTATTGTGCAAGTTTGTCCTGAAGTAAATGGTTTGTTACCTGCAATTTATAAATCCTGATTGTAACATCTTAAGGCTTCGGCGGCGTTTTGGTCATGCTTTGTGGACGAGTTGTGACTTGTCAGCTAATACTACTACTCTCGACTACCGTGCGGATGCTAAGGGTAAGTATTGTTTCAACGCCATAAGGCAGAACCTTGAAATCAGAGGATTCTGACTTGTTGGGGTAAAACAATTTGCTGCCCGGCGGCAAGACGAAACATGGGCACTTTTGTAGAGCAGTTACATTACCCGAGCAGGTAGCATAGCTAATTGGAAGTGAGTGCCTTCAGCCTGCGAGTAGGAGGCGTAGTAGCTACAACCCTGGGGGTTGTACTGTATGTATGAGCTGGTGGCGTCAGCCTGTTTTTAAGAAGCAGCGCTGAGTATTGGGATGTTGTATCCAACAAACTAAACCAGGACCTGAGCTCTTCTAATTGTGGGCGCATTTCACTTAAAGGCGTAGATTTGACGGGACATGATGGTATCTGATCCTACAGGTAACTTTACTCGAAGTCAAGGAGAACGCGGACCAAGCCCTAACTCCCAGATTTGATTCTGTAGCATAGCGCAAGCTGAAGGTGGATGGACCATTTGTCTGCGCTCATGTGCTTTGGCATCATAATTTTCGAATCTCCTCTGGCTATTGATTCCGGACTTTGGTTGAGTGATTGAATTATCTGCCAACTCGATCGAGACCAAGATCCAGAAATGTAGGTAGGTACGTGAGTGAACGTCATCCCACTATTTCAAGCCGACCGATCTGAAATACTTAGGGGTCAATCGAGTAAGTTTCTACTCATAGTCTATGATAGACTCGAATTACTCTCTCTCAATTGCTTTCAGGGTCGTGGTGGCTGTAAGGCCGTACACAAATTTAGTGCAGGAGATTTCATGAGGATACTGCAGTCACCTTGAAGTACTTGAGACTCGCTTTTGGGTTCGCGCAGTCATCTTCCAGCACACAGATTCCTTACTTACTTACGATCACATGCAGACACAGATTGAGGAATAATGGACCACCTGCACAGCTTCTTGTGCATCAGCGTCAATCAGAATCATAATGTTTTGGATTTCGATTCTTTCGTCTCATGTCAAACTTTTCTATGTGATCTACAACCCTGACTCTTGCATTTCAAAATCGAGACCTTGGGTTTTAAATGATTTATTTTGAATTCTCCAGAAGAGCTGGTAATCCTTACTAATGGAGGTGACCTTCCAACAGCGATTCATATTAACATATGCCATACCATTATCAAGCTGTGTGGGTACGGCATGAATTTTGATCAATTAGACCCTTCTTTGGCTCTTCATTTCTATCAGTACTACCGCCCTCAGGAGTGAAAAGTCTCCAGAAACGTGATCTAAGGCTTTCGAAATGCAGATAAATGCTCAGAGATACCGCCGATATCTTCGTGTGCTTTTCCTTGCATGTGTCGAGAAATCTAACAGCTAAGCTGCTCCTAACGGCCACTTGATAAGGGTATGACTCAGAGAGAAACCGATTGTGAAGGTCAGTAATGACTTACTCTCCTCGGCCGTAAATAGCCAACCCCTTAGATTCGTCTTGACAGCCGGAATATAGGAAGGGAGACTTTGTTTAACAAGAGGATTTTAGTTATGTCCTAATCAATACCCGCGAACGAAAGATTTTCTTTGAAAGCAGAAATCTCTGGGGAAAGAACAAGTTTGAAACAGAATTCTCGAAGGCAAAGTACTAAAGGCCACGATCTCAAAGCAGAAACCCCAAACTAACACTGTTCGGCACCCCCAGAAATATCCCGTTTACAAGTTGCAGCATGTCTCTTGACCCAGCCCCATTTTCAAACCTTGATGAATCCTGCAAGAATACCAGCGACACTCGCACCAACACTCGCAAGTTTACCGACATCAGCGCCTAAATCATCCGCGCAAATAATCCATTGTCCGCTGGCAGCATGTAAAGCCCTAGCAACATCCCTCCCAGTACATCCAAGTTCAACGTTAAAGACCATGGCCAGCCCAGTGCCAGCATCATCAAGTACTGCCTGCCATCCAATAGGATTGCACCAGTTCAGAGGAGCAGTCTCTTTGCCGCGAAGGTTGTCAATGAATCCCCCTCCCCACTCTCCAGTGCCCTGTGCTGATGACATGAGGTTGTTGGGCATGTAGATTCCGATGTAGGGGAAGGAGGGATGGTATAGGTAGCCGCATACGGCTCCTAAATCGCGACTGGCTAGTGGCTGCTTTGAAAGGTCTGTGCGAGCGACTTCAAATGTTTCTGGGGCTGGTGCTGATACTGGTTTTGCGATAGCAGTAATGGTAAAGCTAACAAGTAAGATGACGGTATTCGTGAACTGCATTGTGAGGTTGTTTGAGAATGAAGCTTCGTTTTGAGGCAAGCTGTGAATTATGTTGTTGATGAGACAAAATATGGTGCTTTCAAGTTCTGCTTGTGAAGATGATAGAATCGATGTTGATAATACAGCACGGCCATGAACCTGGTATTTTCCTTGGGGTTTCAAGCCTGTCACTGAATGGTCGAGTCTTAAGAAAGGAGTCAACACTCCCATCCCACAACTTACGGATATATTTAGTTTATGGGACGAAAAGATTGCTTTAGGCTGGCCTGGAGGAACTTCCCTTTTTCTATTGATTACTTTCCCCTTGTCGTGGGAAGCTCCCCCCCAAACTTGCCTGAAGAAGACCTTGGACCAATTCCGTGGCGAGTCTTCCGGCAGCTTTGGGTCTCGGCTAGAGAAGACGATATGGCGAGCGCCGTGTAGCATCATCCTGTTGCAGAAGGAGCGGCCCATGTCGCCGGCCAGACCGACGAGCCAGTAGACGGCGTCGCTCTTGAAGAGAGCACGTGGGCCGCCGTGGCTTCGGTCTGCTGGCTCGACCTCTACACTGACCGTTGCAATTGAATTTGATGATACATCAGCAGCAAAAATACCAGCTTTGAATTCATCCTCGCACTCATCATCAGATTTGTCTCCGTACATCAAGCTTGCGAGACACGTCGCCCGGAGAGCTTACGATATCGCTCAGCATAGAGACGCCCAGCGGCATGTTGTCCGTCACCTCATCAGCAGATCCATTGCGAACTCATCGCACCTTGGAGCAAATCAATAACAGATATCTCCTTCTCAAGCAGAGAAGCAGACGCTGTAGAGGATAAGAGACTTGTCGCATCGAGATAGGCGCATGACTTCGGGATAGAGCAGGCAATTCTCTTTGCCAACGGACCCGTGTCACTGCCAGTACTCAAAAAGATGAATAAGTTAGTGTCCCGTGGCAGCAGGGCATCGAGAGTGCGCTGGGGTGCGCGTAGGTGGATGTAGATCCAGTTCTTACGAGATCCTTTAATTGGGGTACTAGTAGTGAAGAGGACTAATATTCTTGTTTGCCTGCTCGAGCTTGTTGGCAAACAGGACTGCTAGCACCGTGTCAGCCTCGACGACGACCGTGGCGTAAGCGGGCACCAGCGTGAGGAGCCTGATCGCGAGAAGGTAGGCCGTGGCAAAGGAGAGAGAGGGCTGGTAGATGGCGGCGTTAGGGGCAGGATCCTCTGGATCAGGCTGGCCGGCCAGCTGGCAGGCGATAGCAACCAGTTCGACACCTGTTTGCAACATGAATGTGTTGATCTTCGAGACATGTGGTTGGGGGCTCCGACGAAGAGCGGGTTGATCGTTGTTAGTGGCGGGGTTGAGACATCATGGGTTTTTTATCATGTTAGAAAATTTTACTCGCCGGTTCCGCGTTATGCTCGGTTGATTCTGTGTCCTTATATACAGGTATCCGTTTTGTGATTTGAAGTGGTGGGAGTAAAAGAGGGAGGACAACAGAGGGGGGACGTTGCCTAAGTGATTGGGGAGATGATGGAGGGCCGGCCCGTTCATTGAGACGCATTTGATCTTCGCTTAGCTTCTGCTAGGACTAAATAACTTCTCAATTACCGTGCCGTGCCCACATTATCTCAAGCCTCATAAATAGATCAAATCTCCATCAAAAATCTCAAACGGCCGAACTTTCAAACGGTTCGACGTGTGCCCAATTAACCTCAAAGCCTCCACATACGACCATAGACTGGTGAGAATTGGGCACGCTCCTTGATTTGAGATATAGCGGGCTTTGATTGCTTCAAATAATGTCAACCCCGAAAACTCATAATCCAAGTGACTCGCGTGCCCATGGCCGTTTCCACATTCGGCACCGCCCCTGCAACGGGACCACTGCCTCACTCAACATCGACCCTCTCCCACATCCTAGCTCTCGAGCGCCCCCCTACCACGCTCTGCAAATCATTAACATACGCCCACCCGACATATAGAAACCTTCTTCGCTTTCCATCCACTGGGTGTGATGGCTGCGTACGTAAAACTCATCAGCCGCAGCCTTAGCCTTATCCTCATCATCGACCTCTCTGGTCTCTTGCTCTTGTACTTCCCGTTTCCCCCGATCACCTATACCGTCGCCTCTCCTCTCATCTTTACCCTCCCATATACTCTTTACTTCTCGCACAAGGCTCTCCCCTCTCTCCTGCCCAACAACATCAACTTTAGTCTCAGCTACCTCCCTGAATATCAAACAACACGGCGCCTTTGCCACTAACCAAAGCCCATCGCCCTCTTGCAACGAGGACGGGCCCGTTCCTAGCGCGCCCTTTCGCGTGACGAAGACGCTCCGATCCAGATCGTGCGCGGCAAAGATCTGGGAAAAGGGCTCAGCGAGACGGCGGAGGCGGGACAGGTGAGTGAGGGAGGTGGTTGTGACTATGGATGTCGAGGGGGATGTGGAAGCAAGGGAATGAAGGTAAGCATCGAGGTCCCGCTTGAGCAATGTTACGTAGCGTAGGGACTCCGTGCCGAATAGTCTATCTAACTGCGTGCTGAGATGCGACTTGAGTTGAGCCCGGGCCTGGGCTTGAGATGTCTCGGCGCCGTCGAACTTGTAGCGTCCCTCTTCCGTGTAGAGATCTTGCACCAAGAAGGTGTTTCGTATGCACGTGCTTGACTCGATGGTCGAGGAATCAAAGGAAAACCTCTCAGCGGTGCGAATCTCCTACCACAGTAGATCAGCGCACTGGACCATCTGATTATAGCTAAATTCGGCAGGACCACAATAATACGTTACGTAGCGAGCCAACACAACTTCTTGGATAACTGCGGTGAAATCAGTGTTATCGGCTTCACGCGGCACTCACCCAATCGATTTGGTACTCACCCCATGTTCGTTTGAACCAGCGTCTGGCTAGAAATAGCCAAAAGAACGACCACCTGTTGTCCTCAGGATCAGGAAGACTGTACCTTCTATATCGATGCGTGTGATCATTCTCTGCCTGCCAAGAAGCAACGTAATTTGTACCAGCGAACTCAGTCGAGCCCTCCTCTTCCTTGAAATCCTCGACCATCTGCGTCACACCAACCACAATAGGCTGCACGATGTGCAAATAAGATGCGTCCGCCTTACCAAGCCAGACCACGACTCTGCAAGCATTCCGATAGATGTGCCCATCAAGCCAACCTGTAAGCTCCGCTCATGGACATTGAACTGGTCGATGCAAATAGCGTCGATCCAGATATACATGCTCTTAGGCTCGGAAACGTCTATCCTTCTCCGTAGCTCGCAAAGGCAGTCGTAGAGGTTACTGCCGACGCGTAGGCGGTTGCCATTGACGAGTATCTCGCACAAAGGGGGGTCAGCCTCCCCTGTCGTGGTCTCCTCCGCGGCACTCCATGTGTAGGACAAAGCAGTGTACTCTGGATGATGTGGATAATCGGGATCCACTTCCCAATGGCTCAGCGTACATTGGACATTTGTAGAACCGAATGATACTTCTGACAAGGCATGTATCTGGAGCAGTCGAAACTCTGGACCCATTTCAGTGAACTGCTCGTACATAAATTCGAAGCCCAGGGGAAGAGTAGAGGTCGAAGCAGACGAGGCCATTTCTTTACAGTAGTAGCTGGCCTTGATGCCACGTGATTGATCTCCGGCTAGCCTAGCGACCGACGTACGGCCGATTAGAGGGCGCGTACTTCATAGACTACTAAAAGTAAATATGACAAGAGCTCTGTTAAACGATAGCCGTAAAGATGTGCTAACAGCTTTAAGCAAGTTAGTGCATGCAATGTTCGTGCATTAATTGGTAAAGGCAGCGTGGTCACTAATTTTAGAATGACAAGAGATAAGTGTAACAACTAGAGCGGAAGTAAATCATTAAATGTAGGTTGTATATACGATTTAAGACTGAAATCAAGAAGCTCAGATCCTTCGTAACGGGAGAGATGTTCTAATTTATATACTCCTTAAAAAGGTATCCCATGTTCTGCGATGAGCCAAACATTACCCCAGCACCTCCGTAAGCCGCCAGCTCGAAGTCGAGGCACCAATCTCTCAAAAGCATCATATTTTACGTAAAAGTGGGGATCTCAGCCAGGTCGTCGTATCTGTTGAATCAATGTGTTGATTGGGATACGATGATTTTGTCGTGAGGCCACAAGGCATATACACAGCGCGCTCAGAGGGCCATAGATATGCATGCCGCTCTTGCTCGCTTAGCAATCAAGTAGAAAAATATACCTACCTTGTGTATTTGGGTGTGCGAAATGTGATTTTTTATAAATCGAAACTATCCACTACATTAGAATTTAAGGGCAGAGCAGATTCGCATAGGCCTCATTCGAATGTCGTGCCCAGAAATGACTAAACGAATCGCTTAGATACTCGAAGTTAGGTATACGAGTGTTTTCAGTCAGAAACGAGCGCTGCTGGTAGGGAAAGACGCGCTTATTTCTAGCACGTAAAGTTGCATGAGTACAGACTTACTTACATAGGTATGTAATGCAGGGTTGAGATGCAGGTGAGGGTATGCCTTGGTGCCTCATGACGAAATAATCGGTTCCGTTAATCGTCAATGTCGTAACACCACCCTACCACCACCCGGTAGCCCGGCTTGACTATTAGGCAGGTGTACAGTATAGTCGTCTGACAATTTGCAAAAAGATAGCTCTGAAAATAAAGGCCATCAGTAAGAGTGCTTGATTTCAATCAAGTGGCTGCGGACTGTGCCGACCTAGTAGGTGTGAGATACGTGTCTTTCAAGAACTCTGAGCCGGCAGACAGCAAAGCACTCATCTCTCCAAGATACTTCTCGATAAATACCACCGACCAGTGCTTATTTCTGGATGCACGGATCTTCAGGATGAATGTGACGCTTTGTGGGCGTACATAGTTGCTCACAGGAGACAACTTCCTTGTTTACTTGCCTTTCTGATGGCATATAAGGTATAGACAATCTACGGCTCTGCCCGCCCACTTAGGTCCTCTCTGCACACTGCAGCTGTCTGTTCATCGTATTGACCTGACTCATTCGAAAGGCCTTCAGGCTCAAGGGCCTTCCGAGCATCAAGAACATCAGTCGAATGTCGAATCTATGGGTAAGAAAATTTGGCATGTCGGCGAAAGACCTATTATCGAGTAAGTAAACAAGAATTCACCGCAGGCCGAAAGTTATATCATCACACAGAAGTCAGCATCGTTTTCATCCATGGCTTGAATGGCCACTGGACAAATATATGGCGGCATGAGCTCGCAGCCAAGGTATGGCCGGAAGCCTTGTTAGCACAGGATATTCCAAACGCTCGGATTATGACTTATGGGCCTAATTATGATGCTAACTATATTTATAGGTGATGGACGACAAATCTGCAACTCTTTCGGGAAATTTTCCTGTTGAAATTCACAAAGACCATCGCGAGATGACGAGATTTGACAAAAGAGACGACAATGGATATCGATAGATTAATCTCACACTTGAACGCTGGAACTAAAATTCGGAAGCCAAAGGTATGCACTTGTATCCTTTGACCTTATATTAGACCTTTCTGTGATCATTGCAACCACCTGACATAGGTCAAACAGACTCAGCAGGTCCCCCTGCTTCGCACGTCCCTCCTCTTACGAAAAGTACTCCTGGCTCTTTAGACATGAGTAGATCGCCTCGAACGGATAAACCTCCCGCGCTTTCGTCATATATCGGAAATAGATCATCATCATCCTCAAGTTTTTCCACATTGAGCTTGTCAAGATTCCTCTAGGCGGGCAATTTATCATCAACAAGAAAATGATGAAAGTCCCGTTTTACTTCATTCCATCCAGACTTACTGGAAGAGAGTCCAAGTACTTCCAATCTCGAAAGAAGGAAATGGACTTGATCCAGTCGATAATGTTTTCACCAGGAGAAGAGCTAGGCCCCACCGCAGTCCTTGCATCATCGAAGTTTTCTCTTGGTGGCATGGGTAAGACTGAGCTTGCACTAAGCTTTGTTATAAAGGCAAATTTGATGTTATTTTTTTGTCATTGCTGATTCGGAGGCTCGGCTGCTCGAGCAGTACAGCGCTTTTGCTTGGGACCTCGGACTTATGGACTCATCTGACAAGAACAACCATGAACTTTGCAGCGAAACATTCAGAACCTGGCTTGCCGACCCGGCGATAGGAGCTCCGGAGTCACGAGAGGTCAAATCATCTGTCAAATGGCTCCTGGTTTTGGACAATGCGGAGAATGCTGAAGTGATTGACAAAATCTGACCTACAGGTCACCATGGTAATATCCTCGTCACGACCCGTAATCCTATACTCACACCAACTCTGCTATACATCAAAGATAAAGTGCAGCTGTGTGGCCTTGGCGTCGAGGACGGAGCCAATATTCTCAAGATATGTGCTCGTGACGACGGATCCAATATAACCGCTGATGAGGATGCTAAGGTGATTGTTGACTGGATCGAAGGTCTTCCTATGGCAATCATCCAGCTTGGACGCACAATCTACACCAAACGTACAACTATCTCGGACTTTCTTCGATTTTATCCTACGAAAGCCGATCTCTATCAGCATATCTCCTTGGAGGATACAAGCGTCCATAATCTGGTGACCTCCTGGGCTTTAATAGATCTGGAAGAACAAAGAAAAGAAGTGTTCGACCTACTCTGCATTATTGCGATGCTCGACCCCGAAAAAATAGAACAACGCACACTCGAACACCAGGCAGGCTCAATCTCAGAAACTTCTCTTACGGCTTCGCGAAAGTATATCAATATTAGAGCACAATTGGTAGATGCTTCGTTGATCGATGTTGATCGGCGCAACGGAGAGGTGTCTGTTCACCGAGTGGTACAGGAAGTGGCGAAAATTATGATGGTCCGCGGTGGCCATGCCTCCTCGGTGTTCAATCGAGCCGTTGATAGAATGGAAGCACAATGGCCCTTCCTTAACAGGAATTACGTGACAGGAAGCGGCCGATGGTATGTAACAGAGATGCCCGTTTATTCTCTTCTACCCAATGTTTCGAGATCCTCTTGAGACATTTCTCAACTTTTATTCAAGACTCTTTATCCGACATCTGTTTTATTGCTAACCCCCATTGTGTACAGGGACGAGTATCGTGTCGCATATCTGCATATACATCATTTGATGGGAGTACGTGCAGAATTTGTTGAGCGCAGAGTTGAGAATCTTGCAAGTTTCTGGCGAAGCTGCTACTCGAGGCCGTGCAGTCAGTCAAGCTTGACAATTTTCTAGTGTTGACACCGCTAACAGTATAAATAGATATTGGCCGGAGTGTGGGGTTAGCCACGATGCAGCCATTCTTCTCGACGAGGTTGAGAAGATCTACGAACAAGCTACGACCGAATCTGCAACACATTGCCAAGATAGAGGGCCACTGTACATTGGACTCGCTGTCTCATCAAAGGATGGGGATGATCTCTTACACTATGTCAAATTGTCATGGAATTTGGAGATTGAGCGACACCGAAAGATGGGTCATGCGACGTCTTGGTTGGCTGTGGCTCACAACGATATGGCGGTCGCTTGGGCTTGGCAGGGTGAATTGGAAAAATCAATTATAGAATTGAAGGAGTCAAGGAGAGTCAGAGAGAACCTACCTGGCTTTATACCCGAAAAACTCTTTTCGCCACTCTACCACTTCGGCATAGTGTATGCGTGCCAAGGAAAGCACGACGAGGTAGAGAAAGTCTTGAATGAAACTATTGGTATATGGGAAGAAGCATTTGGTCCCAATGATGCGGGTATCGATGAGGTAGGGAGCCCCAAATTGAGAAACCTAGTTTCGTGATCTAATCATTGTCAGGAGCGCAGCATTGTTCTACGCTCGTGGAGGAGTGAGGTTCAGGCCTGCTGACTCTAGACGAGAAGATATCAAAGGAGGTCTGTCGGATTGCAAGGAAGCTGTCAAACGAGCTACCAGGGTTGCTGGACCTAAAAACCACAATACCCTTATTTGCAAGTAACAGGATGCCAGGATATACGCAAAACTTGGGGAGCCAAGAGTAGCTTCGTATGTATTAGGCTTAAATTGGGAAAGCAAGAGCATTGCTGACAGCGTATATGACAGTCGTATCCTCGACGAAGTTCTCTCAAACACACTGGATAAGGAACCATATCAGCGAGATGTTGCCAGGACTGCCTTCTTGTACACTCAATGTCTGAAAGCTATGAACAAGACTGTCGAGGCTGATCAGTGGCTTGCGAGGAGTTTGAAAATTCATAACAAGTTACGCCCTGGTTTTATATGCATAATCGCTACTCTCATAGAAGGTGATATCGCTATGCTTATCCCATATGATTCGATAGGATGAGGCTGGGCAGAAGACGAATTAATGGCAAGTACTCAGAGACAAGGATGCCTATTTTTTTTCATTCGCTCGGCGCTATGAATTCTTTCAATCAATCTTACACACAACATGCAACGAAGATTTCCGTCAACACTGGAATACCTCCATAGTATTATACTAAACCCAATGTAAGAAAATGATGACTTCAAGCTTGGAAAAAATCAATATCGATCTGATAAATGTAGCTTATCACTACCTATAGTAGTTGAGTTCTGATTCTTGGACGATCAAATCTCCGTTTCCATTGGCAGATATTTATATACAGTTTCCACGTTGCAAAATTGCCTTCGCACTTTTCTCGGGATCGAAGAAAGTTTGCAGCACAGATGTTGAGGAATGACAAATATACTGACCGCTAATTTCTGAAGCTGTGTTGCAATGGTTGAAGGTCCACTGCACAGCGCCCGCGAAGTGGCGGCTGTATTTGAGATGAAATTTAGAGACTGTTTTTTTACATACTCAGTAGGCTTGGTCGTAGATGATTCTCGCATACCAGTAAGAGATCACAGGCTTCTTCTGCCCCGGAGAGTAGCTCAGTCCATCTAACTTCGCATTTACAGCTGTGAAGAAGGTAACGCCGTTGCCGGCTGCGAAGATATATCCTCGAGTGCTGAGATTGTTCTGATAGTTATGACAGGCAATGATACTATCAAGTGTTTAGTATGTACTGTTTTGATGATTTGAAGCCAGAATGGGGGAAGCTATTGTCATGAGATGGAAAGCACGTAGTTATCAACGTTGGTCGAAGAGTCAGCGCAGTCTATGTTACCTAGTTCAGATTAGTTAGGTTTTTTCCGATTTAGCCAAAGAGCACCACTTACAGCGTTGAGATAGGCTAATTATGTGCAGTACTTCAGTAAGCATCCCATCTACTTAACGAGCGGAATCCTCGGCTGGACTTAGAAAATGCAGTGGGTGATCTTACGACGACTTTCCGGATCGCGAGCTGCAGCGACCGCGAATGATTTTCGAATGCTTTCAATGACCAGAAATCAGCGTGCTACTCAGAGCCAAGCCATTTCATCTAAGCCTGTGCTTCGAGCGTGATCACTCACCAAGGTTTTTTGGTTGTTATGTATAATTCTTGTGTGGTTGTTCATAACTCAGAGAGCGGCGGTCAGGGTGAAATGGTGCGGTATCGGTAGTAAGGCCTGTGGCCGAGAATATCAATGCGGATAGTGGCAGAGATACGGCGTTGGGTAGAGAAGTATATATTTTGATGGTGATTGTAATGAGCAAAGGCTAAAGGAAAAGGAACAGGTGATGAGGAGTTTGGAAATGTTTGGTAGAGGTTGCTGTCAGGAAAAGAGTCAGGGGAAATCTCTTTTCTCGCTCTTGATTCCTTCTTAATTTTCTCCAGAGAAGACTCATAGTAGATCATCAATAAGCAGTCCTCCGTTTTCTCGGCTTTTGGTACCTTTCGTACTCTTGGATTTTTGGTTCCTCAAAGGCGAGATTACTTGTTGTCAGATGGTAATACAAACTTCTCGGCAGACGACAACATACACCGTAGTAAAGACAGTGCACCACTACTTGATTCCAGACGTCGTCATCCAATGTTGATTTGTTGGGCTCAGGCCGCTCGCTTAAGGACCTGCGAAACGCTAAGCGAGAAACTTTGAACTAGGTGGTTGAACAAATCGGAGGAATCTTATTCGTTTCACCCTGCTTCTTTGCTCTATCTTCATCCAATGAAACTTTTTTTTTTCAATTCTGATGCTAATATCATTCTCGGCTTCCGGCTTCTAAAAGTCTGGCCTTTCGGCTTCATCTTCCAATTTGACGGGTTCGAGTATCAGCGTGGCTCTCAATTTCGCCTGTCCGTGGAACCAGGAAATTCAAACTTCTTGTTCCCAGTGTTCTCGACCTCAATACGCTGGACAGTATCCTTCTCATCATCGTCTTTCTTACTATCGTCACCCTTGTCGTTTTCTTTCTTGTCGTCATCACCGCTCGCCTTTCCACCGTCGTGGTGTTCATATCCCTTGGACTTGGAACTCACATCTTTGACCTCGTCAACAGTTTCAAGCTGATATTTGCCTCCTTCAATATTTTTGGAAGTGCCGTCCCCATTATCGCCGGGTTTGTCTTCCTGGGCTTGCACACTTACAGCACTTTCGACCTGAGTGAAGCCTCCTACTGACCGCCATCCCCTATACTCTTCTCCTTCGCCTCGTCTTCTGTCACACCTACAATCTTTTCCCACAGGCCCTTGACCATCCCATCCTTCTCCTGGCCATCGTGACCAGCAGGAGTATCCCCACCATTTATCTTGAAGGTGCCCAAGCCATCGCCGAAAACTTCGTCATCGAAAGATCCGCAGATGTCATTCCATGGTACCCATTCTCCTCTCTCCGTCCAAGCTCCCCCATTTCCACCTCTGACGTCGAACCAATGCTCCCCTCCAACAGTAGCGAGAGTTTGGACGGGACTGTTGACGTGTTGGCTAAGGAGAGCACGAGATGAGTTGTGGTACCACATAGTGCGCCAGATGTCGTTGGCGTTGTTGTCTGTGCCGTGAAAATTGAGAATCGCGGGTACTGTGGAGGGAACAATGCTGTTTCTCAGCAATGGCACAGATGACCAAGTGGCGTCTCTTGCGAAAGCCTCGTCGAGAGCGGCATTGGAGATATTAAGTTCAGTGCTTAAGATGATACTCTGAGCAAAAGGTGGAGGGATCATCGATAAATCTTTCGGCAAGTGGACATGTTTGATTTTGTACGACGCTGTTCCGATCCGAGACGGTACTGTCATCGCCGACTGATTATCGAACCGCACGACTTGTATGTCTTCCACGCTATTCTCCATGACCTGAAATATAGAGCTGAGATAATCAAGTCCGATTCCAAATTCGTGATTCTGGTTCGGCGCGAGTGTGATGTTTGGTGGAGTAATTGATGGATCGATCGGTCTGGAGATGAGAGACGAGAACCAATTCCGCCATGTAGGCACATTAGCTCCTGCAGCCGAGAGCGACAAATTACGAGCATATTCTTGCTCGCCGAATATTTGGGAAAAGACATATTGACTGCCTTTCTTACCGTCGTCTTCAAATTCGAGTATCTCACTCGCATGTTTGTAGATCGGTCGGAGGTCCGCAACTCGGCCCGTGACCATCCCTGATGCCATGTATCGAGGACTGTTTGACTTCGCTTCTACGTGATGATCTGTCTTTGGACCGTAAACATCTTTCGGTAAAGGAGATTCTGGTATCGAGTAACACGCTGGGTCACTCGGATCACCTGAGCATTCTTTGGTGCTACTGAACAGGACTGTCTGCCGGTATTTCTGGACCCGATGTAGCTCTGGGACCTGGGTGAGATTAGAATTTACAATCCGACCGTATTTTTTCAGCAATTGAATCGCGGATTCTTCCAGTTTGTAGATGAATCGACTGATTGCTATTTCGGCGGGGAGTTGTAACAGAGTATCTGAAAAAACGTTAGCAAAGTCAGCAATTACGAATATGATATTCAAGCTGTGAAGAGTGTAATAATAGATCACCGATATTTTACCTTCTTCCAAAATAAGGACCATGTCTTCGTCGCGTACCTCTTTGCCATGCAGAAAGCTGTAGGTGCCCTTAACTACATCTGCCCCTGGCCTTTCACCATCAAGAGATTTCCCGTAGTTGATCAGCACTGGCGTTGGGTAATTGAGAATAGCAGCCGAAAGCAGAGTCTTGCAGAGTTTCGCCGTTGGTTGGTGGGCAGACATTAACAGGTGAAACTTTGGTTTCTTGATAACGATGCGGTTGCTGGCGTTCCTTGTCTCCCCATCATTCCACCTCGTGTCCTCATTCTCGCCATATGTTGCGATTGATCAGTGATACTCGTTGGAATATAACTGGTGAGTACGGAGGCTGTAAAATGAAGTTCGGTCTGATGAGTGTAGTCAGTATCAAAATCCGTTTGGAACAGATGCATTGGGCACGAACCGGATGCCTTCGTCCATAAGTAACGAAGATGATGCCAAACAAGGCGATGACGAGGAACATGCGAACTCGAATCCTACCCGGTCTTCGCATTTGAGAGAGGATATGGCTAGCCACTAATTTCACAGGCGAGCTTTTTTGCCTTTGAGGCAGTCCGCCGGGCAGGCCTCCATACTTCATACTTGGATTTTCACTTCAGCAAAGAGCCAACAATTTCAATCCGATCAGATGTGATTTCTTTCAGATTAAAAAGCATGGTACAGAGAGAAAGAAGAAGGACCATCGGAGATACGAGGAATGTAAGGGAGTGTGAGACATTTGATATGATTCTGCCCAAGAAAATATCAGAACGCCACAGTTTTTGTCAAAAATTGACAAAAAGGAAGTTACAAGACAAAACTTTGATTCGTCATTCCGATGAATTTCGAAGGTGGAGAAGCAAGCTCGTAAGCGCCATCCAAGATCAAGAAGTTGTAATACGTATGGTAAGTCCGAGCTTGTTGCAAACGCCAGTAAATGCTAAATGCCACCAACGCCCATACCCTTTTCCTCCTTCCAGTTGCGCCACTCATTGAAACCACAATTTTAGTTCTCTGTTGCCAAAATCATCTTTTCTCTCTCATTTCGTCTCTTCAGATGCTGCTTCTTGGTGTGTTTCCGCTCGTTCTCCTCTCTCTTCTTGATAGCCCTTAATTCCTCCGTCTTAATCTCTCCAGCCTTCTTCACAACCTTTGGAATATGTCTGTGGCGCTTGATGCGGCGGATTTCAGGCATATGAGCGTATCTCTCCGTCAAGGCCTCATTGTATTCCAATGCTTGGCGTTGCTTTGCCGATTTGATGCCGCTTCGCTCTGATGCATTGGCGCGCCATAGACGAATGTTACCGTCGTCTGAGCCAGAGAGGATGTACTTAGAATCGGGAGTCCACTTGCATGAGAATACACGCTGCATTCGTTTGGTGTGGTAGATGTCTCTCGAATGTCCCTTCATCCTGCTCCATAATCTGACTGTTCTGTCGTAGCTCGCTGATACGAGCTCTTCTCCGGTAGGGCTGAATTCCACGTCCATCACGGCTGCTACATGATCTTTCAACACGTTGAGTGCCCGGTCCATCTTCCTCATGTCGAAAATGTATATATTGTGGTCTTCACTGGCAACTGCAAAATTCATTGCCTCCATAGGATTCCAAGAGATCGCATTTCCAGGAAATTTCAGAATAGTCCTGGCAAGAGGCATTGACGTCCTCAAGTCGTATAGTACGATTGATCTATCTGTCGCGGTAGAAGCAAGAATGGAAGTCTCGACCGGATTGAAGGAGACATTTGTGATGGTATCTGTGGTAGTGGGCCATCGGAGAACTTCTGGAGTGGCATTATGCTTTTCCAAGTCGTAAATAGAGATGACATCCGAAGACACTGCAAAACAAGCTTTCGATCTGTGGTGTGAAATACTTGTGAAAGCATTTGTTCCAAGCCAGGTAGCCGTTGGGGCACAATCGGGTTGTGTGGTATATGGTGACCAAAGCTTTATTGATCGATCACTGGCACAAGTCAAGAGTCTCTTGTCTTGAGTCCAACACATGCCCTTAACCAGATTTTCATGGGCAGAAGTATGCCATATCTCATCCCTGCTGGTCAAATCCCAGACTTTGATGATTCCATCACCACTGCCACTGGCAAATCTCTCCAACGAGTTCGGATCCTTCGCAAGGGTATACACTCCGTCGACATGGCCTTTCCCGAGTTGCGCGATAAACGGCGCTGCAAACATGCGGTCTAGTTTCGTCGCATTGAGGGCTTTGGTATACTCGCGGGAGCGAGCGAAAGGATGGAGGGCTGGATCGAGATTTCGCGGCGCTTTTTGCGCCGATGTACCTGGGGCCTGCGCCGAGGACGTCGGTCTACTCAAAGCTTTGATTTTCTGAAGCTAGAATTAGTCAAAGCCCAGGTGAATAGGCAATATAGACACTTGCCATTGTGATTATGAGATAGTCGCCATGTTGGAAGAGGTTGAGAAGTTAATCGGTATCAAAAATTATATCGGATCTGCAGGGGTCCCACTCCACTAGCGCGGCCGCGTTCACCCATGGTGCCTTGACTCTAAGTCTAGCATTGCACAGGCACAGCTATCCAAACATCCTCATCATAAACCCAATCCATCTTCCACACACAACAAGATGGCACCGGCAGACTCAGCAAGGATAGTGGAGGCGAAGAAGTTGACGAAATCAAATCCAAGAGAGGCGGAAGCACAATACAAGACGATTATTTCCACAGTTCCATCTGCGACATCAGATGCAGCTGTTCGAGAGTATGAGACTGCTTTAGTCAGCTTAGGAGAGCTATATCGAGACCAAAAGTGAGTAGAGTTCAAGATTTTTCGGTAGGAGGATATTAATGGGTTGAAAAGGAAAACAAATGAGCTGGTAGACCTGATCACGACAAGTCGATCAGCTTTATCCTCATTCGCAAAGGCAAAGACAGCAAAGCTAGGTAAACGGGGCGCCCAATCCCTACTTTTCCAAAGGCATACTAACATTTCCCTCCAATAGTACGCCAACTGCTCGATCTCTTCCATGGGATTCCAGATACCACCGATACACAGATTACCGTCACAAAGTCCTGCATTGAATGGGCCACCTCCGAACGACGAGGCTTCCTCCGTCAGAACCTCGAAACTCGCCTTGTTACGCTTTACATGACCAAAGCCTCCTACTATGACGCTCTCACGCTGATCAACAGCTTACTAAAAGAGCTCAAGCGCCTGGACGACAAGCTCGTACTCGTTGAAGTACAATTGCTAGAATCTCGGGTCTACCACGCTCTAGGAAATGTAGCAAAAGGTCGCGCCGCTCTTACCAGCGCCAGAACCTCCGCCGCATCAGTCTACACACCTCCCCTCCTACAAGCGGGTCTGGACATGCAATCAGGAAAGCTACTCGCAGAAGATAAGGATTTCAACACAGCTTTTTCCTACTTCATCGAAGCTCTCGACGGTTACCACACGCAAGACGAACCCTTAAAGGCCACCGCCGCCCTCCAATACATGCTTCTCTGTAAAATCATGCTGAACCTCGCTGATGACGTCAACCAGCTCATGACTAGCAAGCAAGCAGTTAAGTACTCAGGCAAGAATCTCGAAGCTATGAAAGCAGTTGCGCGCGCACATTCCAACCGGTCTCTCGAGGAATACGAGAAAGCTCTCGGTGACTACAGACACGAACTCGGCAGCGACCCATTTATCCGAAACCATCTTCGCCGCCTCTACGATGCTATGCTGGAGCAGAATCTTATTAAAGTGATCGAACCCTTCTCGCGAGTAGAGATCGACCATATCGCCAAGATGGTAGGCTTGGATACTGTGCAGGTGGAGCGAAAATTGAGCCAGATGATCCTGGACAAGGTTATCATTGGCGTTTTGGACCAGGGTGCGGGTTGTCTTATTATCTTCGACGAGACTGAGAGGGATGAGGGTTATGATTCTGCTTTAGCGACGATTGAGAAGCTGAGTAGTGTGGTGGATGTGTTGTACACTAACCAGGCGTCTATGCTTGAATGATTGGGTTGATATCCCAGGTGGGTGGCTGAAGTGGATAATGGATTAAATGGATTAAGGCTCTAGAGATGCATGGAGTGGTATATGCATTGTACTATAAGAAACGAAAACAAAATCATTCAGATCCCATCACAGCTTGCGAGAGCTTCCTTCCCGACCATGGGATTTCCAATGAGCCTGTGACCCGAAAATCTTATTCGTATAGATTTGTCAAGCTTTCTTAGACTCCCTAGACCTTCCACTATACTGAGTGCTGCAGAGTGTGAATGTGTGTTTGTTATTGCTATCGAGTCGCCACTTCACGCTCATGCTGCTGCGCTACTTCTCTCGTAGCCATGGTCTTACCGAGCGGCAGTTGCAAAATCCGTGTCCATAAGAAGGATATGCTTCTCCCTCTACACCGTCGTAGTTACTGATAGCAAATAAAGTTTAAATACAAGGAGAAATATGTTTGCCCTTTTATTGGGTTAACTTGTATCAACAAATTCATATACGAGACCATCTGAGGTCGGATGTGGTATCATGAGATTGAGATATATTACGAAGACCCCCTCAGCTTCTGCAATTGACTAAGAAATCCATACCCACCCTGCTGTTTACTTCCCCCATCTGCCTCACCAACCTCCTCATGCAAGATCTCAACCCTCTTCCTCAACCTCGTGTCCACCTCCGCCTCTCTCAGTAAATCTCTATGTCTATCCTCCACCATCTTCGCCAATTGATCCACAAACTTTCCCCTTGCCTTCTCCTCAGCCGTCCCCTTCCACACCACAGCCAACTCCTTCAACTCCTCCACCCTCTTCGCCGCCTTCTCAATCCCCTCCACTGGATCGCCTCCTCCGATCAACAAGTCTGCGATCTCATCACGCAGCTTTTGAGAAACGAGCTGTCCGCGCTCTTCGGTGCTGTGTTGCTCGGATCCGGGTTCCGGCGCAGAAACGGAGAGGAAGGAGGATGTGACGGAAACTTCGGAGGGGGGAAATGTCCATGCCATTGCGTCGCCAAAAGTCTGTATCACTGTCTCAAGACGTGAGCGTACCAACGTCAAGGTTCGCAGTTTCTGGATATATGGCGGATCTGCGATCGCTGCAGCTGGGACTGTGGCTTCATGGCGAACCGGGGTTTTGGGTATAGCTGATACTGTAGATGATCGGCTTCTTCCATTCCCGTTCGTCTCACCTGAGTGCGAAGGTCGTCGCACGAGTTCCTGAACTAGTCCACCGGGTACGAATTTCACGACGTCGTCTTGGAGACCTTCTGTCAAGGCTTCGGATAGACCTAGTGTTTCCCCGCGCAGAACTTCGACTTCATAGGCCAATCTGCTACCGCTTCGTAGTATCTCATCGGTTAGTTGCGTGAGTGTGCTTGTGAGGCGCGTGGTATGCGCGCTGAGATGGGAGAGGAGAGTCTGGGTCTGGGTCGATAGTTCGGCGAGGGGTACGCTGCCTTTGGCAGATTGTGATTGTGATGTGTTGGGGCTTTGGAGGGATGGGAGGCTGGAATTGAGGTAGTCGGCTGGAGAAAAGGAGGGATGAAGGAATGGTTGGAGAGCTGGGTCGGAGACGTGGATGGATTTGGCTGTGATAGAGGGGGTTGGGTTGAGTATTGCCTTGCTTTGCGGTTGCGGAGCTCTAGATGCTGCATTGCTGTTCTGCCGCCTTCTTGAGTTCTTGGAATCCCAGGCCATTATTGCTGCCGAACGCTTGGAGGTGAGATCATTCCAAGATGGTTATGAATGATTGCATTCACTATCGCGTACAGATTCAGAGCGGGTACAATGTGAAGTTGACACTGTTACTATTTTAAGAGAAGCCCATGCCATCCCATGCCATGCCATGCCGCATTTTCGGCGGGGTACATACAGGGAGGGATGAGGACGCTATGAGTACAGGGATGGATGAGCTTTGACGACGATATGAGGGGCCGGGGCCCGGGCATTTACTTAGTAAGAAGTCAAGTAACGACTGAGCCGAGACATTCAGATATCACCATCTCATAAAGATATCTATCTATCAAACCTCCTACTTACCCAATCGTGGAGACCTATGGATTTTCTCTATTTGGACTGTCCTGTCAATCGCTCGGATACCCTCCAGCCAGCTCTTGGATCAAGGCAGCATTTAGGTAGGTAGGTACTGTACTATACCTATAGACAGGCAAGTGGTGAAAGGATCTGGCCCCACTACAGTAGTATCTAAATACTTCACTTCACTCAGGTTGCTTCTCTTTGATTCTCGACTTCAAAGTTGAAGTTGAAGTTGGCCTGAAAGCTTCGATAGCTATCGGGATCTGACCGGCTTCGAAACGAGCTGTGGTTGGCAGAGTGGCAGAATACTACTACCTCAGCATGTGTAGCGCACCGTACTCCATCATCGGCAGACAAGGCTACCATCTCCCAATAATTTCCATCTGTGTCGGATTCACGACTTGTGACTTCTTTCACCTATAGACCTTCTGCAGCTCTATAATCAAGACTATTCTTCCTCTGACTACTCCAGACTCTTCCTTCGAAGAACAAAGAAGTCACAGTCACGGTTTCTGTTTGACCGCGCCTGCATATCTTTCTTGCCTTCCCCATCTATCCTCCCTCACTTTTGTCACTATTGCTTCTTCAGCCCTGCGCTCTGCCTGAGCTTCCCCATCTCGAAGCCACAACCTTACCTTGCCAAACCTCAATACCAATATCGATTTCTTCCCACGAACTCGATAGCTCTGCTTTGACTACTTCTATTCCAACTTGTCCCAGGAAACAAAAGTGCTCTTTACACATTCTGAAAGGCCTCACGATTGCGCATAGGCGGCAGCAGCCAACTCCAATATCATGCCTCGAAAGGCGTTTATTGCAGATGTACAGGCTGCAAACGCCAAGAGCATCCCGGGAATTGCCAGCGTGCTTCGAGGACCTGACGATGATGTTATTGTCACATTTGTTCAAGCCTCTGGGCAACCACTAGAGATCAACTTCATGGCCCAACTAGGTATGTCTTCTTTATCTGAACATTTCATGCATAGTATGATGTGAGAGTAGTAGCCTGCACCTAAAAGCTTGGAAAGACTACTCTTCATTTCGAGATTGATCTCAATGCGATACGAACAACCTTCAGACATCGACTGACATTTATAGATGTTGCATCGTACCCGACCGAGAGCCATTTCATGGCATTCACCAACACAGAAGGCGCCCCTACTGCAGCTGCAGCGGCCATCGTAGAGATCGCAACTTACTCCTATGGTATGAAGCTGCCAGACTTGATCGCCATGGTTTCTCGGAAACTTCAAAGAACTCTCGCAACGGGCTCTCAGGAAGATCCTGTATCCTTGGATGATGAGGATACGGAAATGAACGACGTAGACCAAGAAGATGACGAGGGCAACGATAATGACGACGAAGAAGACGAGGAGGAAGATTATTATCCCGACGAAGACGACGGATTTGGCTTGGGTTCTGGTCGAAACGGCTCGAGTTCACACGCAGGTGTAGTCAGAAACCTCAACCCGGAGTCAGCTGCGGAAATCAATGGTCGAATTCGCAATGATCTCCGATCTGCTAAGCTGGCAGGCTTTTCCATCGGAGTTCTCGGTGGAATGAAGGCCGAATCAGAAAACAGTATTCTCAGTCTATCAATTAGAGTTGCCAAGCTTCGACTTTCTGACGAGGCGGTGCAGGCCTGGGATTTAGAACCACAGCAGTACCTTGTACTCTTGATTCGGTACTCAAGTGGCTATAAGTGCTTCGAGGACATCATCGACGAACCTGCCAAAGGTCTCGATGTAGCGTTTCGTGTTGGTGTCAGCAACAAGTACAAATGCACACTTATGGAGGCTCTTGCGGCATTTAGAGAGAGTCCTGGCATGGACGGCCGCAACGAGAGCACCGCTGATAACGTTGAGAATGAGCCTGAGAAAGTTGCTGCCGGATTCTCCAACATCTTCATCAGCAGCTCGCTGAACGACTTCATCAACTGCCAATTGATATCTCTTTTGAAGATCCGCAACTCAGTAGGTCTAGGATGGGACGGCGCCAAACTCTACTACAATGATAAGCAAGGCCGTTTCAATGAGCCGAACGCCGATCTTGCCAGCAAGTATTTTGATCAAACCGATACACAGAAGGACAGCAATATTCTAAACTGTATCGCTACGGATCATCTGACTGACTATCAGGTCAAGATGATCTCCTTTCCACTCATTGCCGCCCAATTTACCTTGCGGTACTTGACTCGGTGTACGGAATTCTGTCTCGTCTGTCATGATAAGATCAATGAGGAATTCGAGGCACTGAAGCCTTATGTCTGCAGCAAACCTCTCTGTCTCTACCAGTACATGTCCTTGGGATTTGGACCTAGTGTCGAGCATGAGATATTAACCCAGCCATACGTCGTTGACCTTCTTATCAGCTTCTGCTACGCCAGTGCATATGTAAGTCTTGGCTCGAGCTCATGCTTCTAATGACCCGGAAATCTAACAACTCTGTCAGGCGTGTCGAATTCGTGATTACCCGACTGGTATGAGTCTCGCTGTGCCCCCGGTTCAGAATTCTGTGACACACCTGAGCTATGGTGGGCGTATCCAACAAGCAGCACCCACAGCCCCACGCAGCATTCCCGGTAATAAATCGCTGCTGCATGATGTCAAACTCGATAGCCAGCACCAGGAGGTTACTTTTGAACCAAGCCTTACAAGTTGCCCGGTACGGAACGGAGATTGGGTTGTGATTGCAGCTTCAGGTGAGTCCCACTTCTCACGATCTTGGTTATGTTCTAATTTGGTCCAGGTCACTTTCGAGTTGAAGACATATCGTACTTTCCAGTCGTCAAATTGTCTTCAACTGCGATTAGCCGGCTGGGTAACGGCATGGATGTTTCATCCTTTAACCAACCAGCAGTACCAGCGACTCCAGCAACAACCCCCCCACCTCCATCAATGCTTCAAACTACTTTGGCGATCTACAATCAGAACTTCGATGAGATGGACGATTTGCAGAAGGGTGAGAGCATTGTTATGCTGTTAGAAACTTTGCCATCTGTCAGAGAGCTCCGCACATTCCTCATCCAGCAAAGTCGAGATAGCGAGCCCAGTCTCAAAAATTGGAAGGAGCGCGTTTCGCCCGCAGCTCTCGGCATGCTCCGCTGGATCATTGCCTCAAATCGTTCATGCATTGTTCAAGTCGACAGATGTCCTGGACAGTCTGACACAGAGCTAGCCATGTCGAAGACGAGACTTGACCAAAGATTGAGTGGTGTCTCAGAGGGCTGGGTTCAGTTCCGATTTGCCCAGGGCTCACCAGATAAGGAACAGAGATTTCTGAACTCTCTTCGCGCGCAACAAGGTAATCTAGATGCCAAGTACCCTACGATATTCGCATGGCATGGTAGTGCTCTGTGCAACTGGCATAGTATCATTCGAACCGGACTTGACTTCAAGGAGACACTTAACGGAAGAGCATATGGACATGGAGTTTATCATGCAATCGATCAGACCACTTCTATCGGCTATTCTGGACAAAATTGGGTGAGGATTTGCTGACATCCATCGTCTTCGTTACTAACTCCTCCTGCAGACCAAATGGCACGGTTCTGAGCTGAAGATACAAGCTGCCATGAGCCTGAACGAGATCGTCAATTGCCCTGACCAGTTTACGAGTAAAACTCCTTTCCTGGTCGTTCAGCACATCGACTGGATTCAATGTCGATACCTATTGGTCCAGGTTCAGGGAGGCAATTCGAGCTACGCCAGCGGCGGGAATTTGGACTCGGTCTCGAGGTACGTTGTTTTCTTGGAATTGATTGCTTCCAAATTCTCCCACTTACATCATCTAGCCCTCTAGGTACCACTGTCGAGGTCGAGCAGGATCCCAGGCGTCCCGCTATATCAACTCTTAATAAGCCGATTGGTGTACCTCTCTGCGCCGCTTCGATCTCTCGTACCTTCCATGTCAGCGCCGCCAAAACACCCGTTAGTAAGAGACAAAAGGTTGCATCATCCGGAGGCATATCACAAGTCACTGAGCTTCACAGCGACACTGAAAACGTATCCGATATTGAGTTCTTGTTCACGGATGATGAGAACCGGACTGCAAACAGCAAAGGCAAATCAAAAGGGAGCCTTGACACTTCGTAAGTTCCCACGACTCCTTCATTAATCAGACAAATCGAAAATCTAATAGTTTTCAATAAGTAAAAATACTAATGGCAAGCCTTTAACTGATTTCGTTGCTGGTTCACTTATCCAATCTTCACTCCCTCTGTTACAGCCGCCATTATACGCCACATCATCAGCTACGAAGACTCTGAGTAGAAATCTGAAGGAAGTGCTTAAGATCCAGGAAAAGATACCTCTACATGAGCTTGGGTGGTACATCAATCCCGAACTGGTCACCAATGTCTATCAGTGGATTGTGGAACTGCACTCCTTCGACCCAACTCTTCCACTAGCAAAGGACATGAAAGCCGCAGAAGTCACGAGTATCGTCCTCGAGATTCGCTTTGCAAAGGACTACCCCTTCAGTCCACCCTTCGTTCGTGTTATCAGACCACGCTTCCTACCTTTCGCAGCTGGAGGAGGCGGTCACGTCACAGCCGGTGGTGCGATGTGTATGGAGCTCTTGACTAACACAGGCTGGACATCCGTCTCGACAATTGAGAGTGTTCTTCTCCAGGTTCGCGTCGAGATGATGAGCTTGGACCGTCCAGCTCGTCTAGAGAGTACGATGAAGACTCAACAGCGCGATTATGGCACCGCAGAGGCTATTGATGCGTACGAGCGTTCGTGCAAGATGCATGGCTGGACCATCCCACCTGGATTCCGCGACTTTGCGAATCCTTTACCAGGAGTTGCCGGACCGAGTGCGTTGTGAGGTGTTACCGTTACGACGACATTACATGACAGGCATGGCGTGACACGAATTGAATGAAGTGATAGCGAGAGCATGACGTACATGAATGGAGCTCTAGAATCTGCATTTTCATCTGGATGGGTGGTGTAGAATATCACTGTGGGAAATGGTACTCGAGCATTTGATTTGGCGCTTCTAGGACTGTTATTATGGAAGCATCGGGACATACTTGACACGAGATGCTCCTCATGCATTGCAGCACTTCATGGAGGCGTTGATGGTATGGCACGAGGTATCATGGGGTGCATTTGTTTGCGGACCAAAAGCACGGAAGATACTTTACATGGCCAAGGTGGCATCTGCGGCATACAGATTGGGAAATTTGCTTGTTGACTTTTCTGCTGAGGAGATGAGAAGAGATGAGATAAGATGCGCTTCTCGAAGTTACAGCAGATGAATTCCAGAAAGTTTCTCAGAAAATGCAGGCTCGAGCTTCCATGGCGGTAGTTAGTGAGTAGATGTCTCATCTGAAGTTTTGAGCACGCCTCGGAAAGACTTAAGGACTTCACAAGTAAGTAGGTATGCCTACTTCTAATAGGTCAAAAGTTGAATAGTATTCCCAGTAGATATAAGTAATCGGGTAGATTCTTCGGATTAAAGATATTTTAACGTTCCTCAAGAATAGGCCGCGCTTAATCAAAGCTCGCCTTAGGTGCCCTAGGGAACTTTCGATACTAGAAAAAGCAAGTCGATCGAGGCTAGGCTAGAAATAATCCTTACGCGAGAAGTATTACCGAAGCCATAAAAATATTTTTGAAACTTCCCTTGATTATCATAGTAATATCGCAAATGTCATAAAAGGCTTAGAATCAGCATGCTACTAAAGCCACGAGGTGGGCTTCGTACTCGTATTATTTTATTAGGGTACTATTAGCTTCGTTAGAATCGACTACTTTTTTCTGACCCCGATAGGTTAATAGTTGGCTTTTAGTATTTCTATTGCCTGCCCTACTAAATCTGACTTTGGATTTTTTTCTCGGGCGGGCTCCAAAGGAAAAAAAGAGAAACATTTGAGATATATACTTACTAACTACCGCCATAATCTTCACACTAATGCCTGTTTGGAGTTCTTGCTGACTCAAGCCTCGTTGCCGTATAGAGAGAGTAACAGATCTATATAAACACAGAGCACGTAACAATAAGATCCTCTCTATCTCTCGAAATCTATTTCGCTTCTCTATATAATCAAAGGTTGGATGAAGGGCCTCTATGAATATAAATAATTACCTTGAAGTTAATACGATCTTGTGCACGTCCATTACGGTCACGTTCTCGGATCCGGGGAAATATATCGCCTAGTTTCGGGATCTTACAAGGATGGGTTTGGCGCATGCCCACTATGAGCGAGTCTCCTCCGAGCTGTGACGGACAATAGGAACTAACATCACTTCTCTCCCAGTATTGTCAGCCGACGTCAATGCTACGGATGCACAGCAACACGAATAGATATTTCTCATACGCATGAATAATTCCCCGCTACCTCTCCAACCTGTTTCCTCTTTGCGCAACTCAACTCAAACTTTGCAATCACACGAACCTCAACCTGCGAACTTGGAAGAGCTTCAAAGTCTTTGACGACATACTTCGCACCTCCCGAATCACTTCTTACAGTGGCATTACTTTCTCTAAACCTCCTTGTTAACAGCAATTACAATGGCCATGAGTCCATCACCGCAGCTTTCCCCCACGATGGGCCCTTCGCACCGAAACGAGCGTGACCAATCGAACACCCCTCCTCTACAACCACAACAACTCTCCAAGAGAGACAAGAAGCGCACTGTTCTCGCAGACCGTCTTCAAGATATTACGATGGCTTTCTCTGCCAATCGAGACCAGCACTACCGTGCCCAACTTCAATCCATTCAAGTCGACTCAAACCTAATCGGAGAAGCAGACGTTCACTCACGGCAACCACTTCCCGACAGTGCTGAGGAAGTTGAAAAACTGGTCAATATTAATATTCAAAAGACGATGATGAAGAACATTCTGCCAGAACCTCCACTGAAAGCTGGTAAGATTTACGCCGACTTTGCGAAAGAGGTCAATGATGCTATGGAAGAGCGGGACTCTGCTATGGTTGTTCTAAAGGTAAGAGCTCATTTTTCTTTAATATAGGCCAATAACCAAATTACTAACTGATCTAGCGCGACTACGACGTCAAGATGAACGAAATCAATTCCTACCATGCCTACAAGAAGTTGTTGTCCAAGAACGAATACAAGTCCCTCTCCGACACTCTCCGAGATCGACTGATCAATTCCGTCATGAGCAAGAAAGCTCGTCTCTCAAAGGACAAAGATGCCATTGAGATCGGTGAGGGTAGTACTCATGCTCTTCTCTTACACCCAAGCCAATTCGGAATCACCAACCCCGCCAGCCCGGGTGGTATTCTTGGTAAGAGAGCTACAAGACACCGCCGGGATGTAGAGGAGGTGTCAAATGTCACTGAGAATCACAAAGGTAAGCGCAAGGCTCACGATAGCGACGACTCCCCTGCTCCGAGGCGTCAGCGCCTTGACAATGGTGCAAGCACTCCTTCATGGTCAGCTGAGAAGCAGCAATTAATGGCACATCAAGTCGAATCTTCCCTCTACAGCGTCGACAAGCTCTTCAACGAGAAGGAGCTCACGATGGCTTATAACACTGCTGCTCTTGCGGCTCACTCCTACATGCTCCGCCATCCACCCTTCTCTGATGATCCGCATAATCAGACAAACGGCAAATCAGACTCAAGTTCAGATCATGATAAAGTCCCTACATCTGGCGAAGCTGATGCAGAGGATGCAGACTCTCCATCTACCGGGGCTGCGATGATGGAACGTCAATTCTCCCATGCAACACGCAGCACTCGTGGCGCCGCTGTTGTATCAGGGTATGGAATTGACATGTTCAATGATAATGATATGAATTATCCACCCAATCTCCTCTCTTTGACTCGACAAATCCCGAGACTACCACAAATGATCTTCCAACAAAATTCCAGGCAGTTTGCTTCAAATCCAAGCAAAGACGCCATTGCAACCCTGCAAGGTCTGAGCGCAGAAGACGCAAATGCCGACATCGAAGTCATGCGCCGAGCACGTACCCATAACGACGAAAAGGGCTACGGTAGTAATCTTGACCTGGAGCAAGGTGCGAGGAGTCTCCTGGAAGAAGCTGCATTTCCGAAGAAGTATCAGCACTGGGTCAAGTCCGACAACAAGGACAAGCTTACTGGACATGCTATTGCTACGAGTAGCCTGCGTGAAGACTATGGTGGCCAACCTATGATGAAGCAGATCTCGCAGGGTGCTTCATCGATGGGTGGTACGCCGATGAGTCGCCAGGCTACGGATGACAGTATCACGAGGTCGGGAAAGCGAGCAGTAAGGAGAGGTTGATTTTGCTGCGTATTATGCAGTATAAGGTTTCCTCGATTTTTTCACAGATTGCTTTTGAGCTCAAGCCCTCCTTCCTGTCTTTCGAATTTCTTTACATAGGCGGCGTTTTACTGTATATAGAGAGACGGTATTGGTTGGTTGAATGAGGTTTGATAACGAACGGACGGCGTTGAGACTCTTTTCTTTGGATTACTGGTGATGGCATGACTGGCTGGCCGGCAGGAATAGGACGGGTGTCACTTTGGATGGAATGCAATAGGACGGGATGGGATATACCATAGCATAGCATCGCACCTGTCTCGACTCGGCTCGATCAAAAATCGCGAGACTTAGACTTCACTGCTAGAAATTATACGAACTTCAGACAAGCTTCCCTATTTTTCACACAGCACACAGTGCATGAATTGAAACGTAACATTGAGTTGGTAAGATACTCGCGTGTCTGCTTCAAGATCAATCAGTCCAAGTCGTTGGTAATCTGATCGCGCTGCTTATCGATAGTCTGGTATCTAGAAAGACTCGCTATATTATACACACACTTCCTTCCAGTGCAGTGCCAAAGCGAGCGTATTTGAAGGATGTGGAGGAAATACTGTTACGATATTTCTGATGACCTGCCTACGTACGGTGGGAGTCTGCTGTGAAGGGAGGTCGTTCAGGAGGGTATGACTCCAAGAGGAGGGAGGATGTAAAGAGCTGACTGTGAGAGATTGCTGGGTCGTGAAATAAGAAATATACCTTGATGTCGATGTGGTGACGGGATATGAGGTAGGTGGAGCGCTCTGGTGGTAGGATTCGGTGGGGGTGAGGGTGAGGGTGATATGTTTGTTCAAAAAGAATGATGTTGAGGATTTGTGAATTGGGAAAAGAAGGCTGAGAGGGTGGATTGGTGGGTGGTGAGTTGGTGAGTTAGTGGTGAGTAGGTTGGTTGGGGTGTGATTGAGAGGAGAGAATACGACGGATGGAAGGAGGGATATATAGGAACAGAGACATGTTATTCCAGTAAGAAGATAGGGAGAGAGTGTTCGAGATGGAAAGAGGAGGGATGGAAAATTGTCGGAGGTAGGTAGATGAGGATCGACGAAGAAATGATGGATAGAAAACGGGAGCATTTCAAAACCCATAACAATGCCAGAGGATGATTTTTCTCTAGCTCGCAAACCATCCATAGAAAATAGAAAAGTCAAATGAAACACTAGGGCATAAAGGATCTTAGATTGTCTTGACGCGTATCGTGTTTGAGGACTTTGAATGGTCTTTTACAGTCCCTTTCGGTCTAGATCCTACTAGACTAAGGTAGCCGAACTTAATCTCGGCCATCATCGAATTCCTCATAATGAATACCTACTCACTCGTTTTCTCCGTGGGTCTGAACCTGTCCATAGTGGGTTTTCAGGGCATATCTGGTGAGTATCGACCCTTAATGTAAGCCCTGTTAGGTTCAGACCCACGGAGAAAGCGAGTATGGTGCAAAATTACTCGTTTCGAATACTTCTGAACGCGGTGTGGGGAACAGAATCTTCAGTGTCCGTACACTCCCGTCAATATCTCCTTGGAGCTGACGTAGCTTACAGCTGTGTCCTGGTAGGGACTATTTCCATTTATACTTTTTGTACCCGCACCGACTAAGCCACATGAACTCGGTGACTGGTTAGCTAAGCCTTCCCGAATGTTTCTAGAAGCAGGCATGTGATATCCCTCAACTGTGATTTGACAATGGAACTTCAGTCCTGCTACTTAGTACAGGCCCAAAAGATTCAACCATTTGCTTGCTGTCTGTGCGTAGTATCACGGAGGTACAGTGGTTAAGTATTGTCATAGAGCTAGCAGGGGGTCAGATGGACTTATAATATATGGCAGTAACCAGGTCTACAGCTAGGCAGAAATCGCCCAAGTAGTAGAGGGAAGGTCAGTGCGTTATATAGATATTACGATTTTCAGTAAAGTCTTCTAGCCCCCTGCTAGCTCAATGACAATACTTAACAGCTGCACCTCCGTAGAATACTGCACTGTGTAAGGGGTATTGGCTAATCAGCTATTGCGCTGTCTCTAACGTTTTCTGAAAGTAGTAGATTCTGGGGCCAATAGCTCAGGCAACGAACAGTACAGTAGATCTTTACGACCTTTACGAAGTATACAGTTGTAACATTAACTATCCTTGTAAATCGCCTAATTCGACTTCGATGAACGGACTGAAATGACCTACATTTCAAATTTCTACTTCGGTGAATGAACTGAAACGTCTGGATTCCGAACATTCTTACCTAATGATTGATTCTTGCGCTCGCAGATGATAAGCTCCTTCTTGAGTGCTTACCAAAATGCCTCATACAGATAAAGCAAACACACCACGATACAGCAAGGAGCTCGTAAAATGCGCCTTCTACATTATCGATGCGATACGAGGCCGCGTCAGTCCAGTCTCACGATGCAAGCCACAATACTCACTACCTCCGGCGCCTCCGACACTAAAGCCTATAAGGCAAGATACGGATGTCGTGTCATGATCCTTGCGTGCTGAACGCATACCATCACCCCAGAGTTTGATATGGACGGGACGGGACTTTAAATTAAGCTTTGCGCTAAAAAGCTTGTCTAAAGGCTTGTCTCCGGTAAAGCTTGGTTCCCGTCCACATTGTCCACAGTAGGGGAGCCATGATTCTATAGCTGCTGTCTGGTTTATTCTGCCGTTTTATCGAATACAAAGGTCTTTCACTGTTAGAATTGTAATACGGGGTACGGCATTGTTGAATCTGTTGAGAGAGACCTAGAAATTACTAAGATTGATGGGTCATAAGTAAAATCCGCTGATTATGGGAGTGGTTAGAGTGTTGGCGAGAAATGAAAAATGCGATGTTCTAGCCTTCTCGTTCCGTTCGTTTCTGATTAGCTTTCCACCTCGTCTCTAGTGTGATTCTTTGGTCATCTAGAATATTTTTTGACACATGTTTGAAGCTTGGCATTGTGTTTAGATGTAAGCGAACCACAGGCGTTAGTGCCGCAAGCATTTGTACCGCCTAGAAGCTAGGATGTGGCCAGTACGATCATTAATATCTGTAAGTTTGAGCTACAGGGCCTGCAGGTTTGCCCCGTTTTTACATTCATTCAGGACAGTGCGCTTCCGAAGCTTGGGGATCAACTTATGATATCTGCCAGAGATGTCACTCACCAGCTACCTTTACGTGATAGGATACTTTCAAGGATTGTCGTGATACTAGCTAGCCATGATCGTTACCGGGAAATAAACGGCGCTGCAATGAGTAATGTAGTGTCCTGTTCGGAATTCGGGATCGTGAACCCAGCTAGTGAATCTTAAGATTCGGCGGCAGAGTAACTTATATTCATAATGATACCCTTCGTGACTTTGCCGCTTTCTCATTGTGAATCTGACATCCAGCAAAACCGCCAACCAATCTCCTAAGCGTACCTATGTTCTTCTGCCTGCTACAATACTTCTTTCGTCTCATTGTCCACGATTAGATATCCGCCAAAGACCAAATCAAAAATATATTGAGATGGATAACCTTCATACTTCTCAAGTTGAAGAAGAGGGATACACTTACATTTTACACTCAGAACACACGTCCAAAGATAGTCTTACGATCCCAAACGTCACAACATTGCCCGAATTATTCAGTTGGCAAGCCCATCAACGGCAAGATGCAACCTTGTTTTCGTTCCGAAGCCCACAAGATAACACCATGACGACAATATCATATATTGACGCCTACAACAAATCATCCCGGCTTGCTAACAACCTCACGCACTTTATGGAAACAGCAACGGCAAGGCTCCTGTAGTCGGAATATGGCTGGAGAAGTCAATCGATCTGCACCTCGCCATCCTTACAACTACAATCTCTGGCGCCACTTGGCTGCCATTCGATGCAGATGCGCCGCCTTCACGCGTGGCAACTTGTCTCGAGGACAGTCATGCGTCGGTGCTTCTCTGCGACATTGCCCATTACGAAGCCGCCACCAAGGCAACTGACGGACTTCGGGGATGTCGTGTCGTGACTATCGATGAACTGTCCAATCAAATATCAATCTCTATGCAAGAGCTCAAGGGGCCACACCCAGACGATACAGCATATATGATATACACAAGTGGCTCGACAGGAACGCCTAAAGGAATCGAAATCCCACACAGTGCCGCACTCGCGTTTGCTATGAGTGAAAGAACTTGTCTTGAGACGAGTAACTTAGATATTGTCTGGCAAGGCTTCAGTGCCGCATTTGACATGTTCATCGAAGAAGTGTAAGTGAGTCCAGGGCTATTCAATGTATGATCTCATACTGATGTGCCTTCCGTCTAGCTGGGTAAGTATTGCTGGCGGTGCTCATCTCGCAATCGGCAATCGTTCCGAATGTCACGAGTAAGTAAACCCGTGATGCTTTCCTACACTCTTTCTAACATGGCGTAGTGTTCCGAGTCTCGGGGGTGCATCAGGTGTCTGGGCCCAGCGAAGAATTACCCTGGTGAATGCTGTACCCACCCTCATCAACATCATGACTTCGCTAGACAGCGAATGTCCCCTACCTCCATCGGTCCGTCTTTTAAATCTGGGTGGAGAAGCTTGTCCTCTCTCACTTATCAGTCGTTTGTGGTCACCCAGCTTGCGCATCCTGAACACTTACGGCCCTTCCGAAACCACAGTCACTGCTACATTTCAGGAACTCTTCCCGGATGAGCCAGTGACAATTGGCAAACCATTACCGCTATACCATGCACTGCTGCTAACCCTCCAGGATGATTTGGATAAAGGCTGGTCTCCGACTCCAATTCTGTTGCGAGAGGGCGCAGAAGGAGAACTCGAAATCGGCGGTCCTTGTCTCGGGAAAGGCTACGTACAACGCCCTGAACTCACGAACGAGAAGTTTATACCGCATCCGTTGCCAACGATGGATGCCGAGAAGCTGTACAGGACTGGGGATCTGGTTCGGCTAGACAAGAATCTTAATATCGTTTTCTTAGGACGGATCGACACCCAAGTTAAACATCGCGGATTCCGCATCGAGCTCGGGGAAATCGAGCATGCTATCGCAGAACATGCTAGAGTGCAGACAGCGGCCGTCATCCTATCCACATGTACCGATGGCCTTGAAGCCTATATCGTCAGCCAAGGAAGCGAAGATATCGACCCTAGAGAACTTCGTGATAGTCTCCGCCACCTTCCTGCTTACATGCAACCTGAAGAATTCTTCTATATATGCGCGGATGATATGCCTCGACTTCCTAGTGGCAAGATCAACGCCAAAGCACTCCAGCAGACATCAGAGGATAACTTCGCTTTGTCGCAGACAGAACATAATTCCGCTTCTGACTCGATTCGTACTAGTGATGCTGCCAGTGGCAGTACTCTGACGGACAACTCCGACTTGGCTGTCATACTCCGGGCTATGGTAGAGACTTTTCCTAAATCCGCGAGGATTGCATGTGATAGTGACTTCTTTGACGACTTGGGAGGTCACAGCTTGATCGCTGCTCAGTTGGTAACGAAGCTTCGCAAAGAGAGTCCTCCCCACTCAAGTCAATCGGTCTCCAAGTCATTTATCAACATCGAACTGCTGAGGCTATCATAGCCAGCTTCGGCAATTGCTCTGACCCGGAAGAGATCAATACAGATAAAGTCGCGATGGGAGACCACTGGGACATCTCAAATTGGAACTACGTATGTTGCGGTATGGCACAAATTCCTGCTCTGCTCTTCTTCTTCGTTATCGAGTCCATTAGCATATTGGTACCTTATCTGGTCTTCTACTTCCTGTTGCGGGATTTCGGTCCAGGTTACGCTATTCTGATCACCTACGTCGTAATTGTCACTATCCCGCCTATGAGAGCATTGGTCGGGATTGCAGGGAAATGGATCGCTTTAGGACAAGCCAAGGAGGGAGAATATCCGCTCTATGGCGTTTACTATTTCCGATGCTGGCTAGCCGAACGCTTTGTCAATCTCATAGACATGATCTCTGTCGCGAAGACGCCTTTACTACCAGCTCTGATGCGGTTGATGGGCGCCCGTGTGGGAGCACATTGCCATCTCGGTGTGAATTATTCAGGTCCGGCCTTCGACTTGGTGACTATCGGAGACGACGTCGTGTTTGGGACAGGTATATTACTTGCTACCTCTTGGGTTGAGAGGGGTCGCTTAATTCTTGCTCCTGTCAAAATCGGCTCTGATGTACATATCGGGAGCAGTTCGGTGCTAGGTGAGCTCGGAAGTGCGATTTGTCCTTTTGAACTGAAAACTGACAACAGTAACAGAAGGATATACGATGATAGAAGATGGCGGCGAGCTGGGGCCCATGAGCATGCTACCTCAAAACGCCTTCATCCCCGCTGCAGAGAAATGGACCGGATCCCCAGCTCAGTTCCACTCTCTCCCCAAAGACGTAGGAAACATGCGAACATCACGACCAAGCCAAGGAAGAGTCTTCGCTATGATTCTCGCCATGGCATTTAGTTCCACCTTCATCCTCCCAATCATCTACTACTTACCTCAAATACCAAGTTTGCTTCTGTTCGATTACGTCAAAATCCCAGGTTTTGGGCAGTACGTCCAGACAGCTATCGTCTGTGTACCTGCTGCAATCATATACATGCTTTTGGTATTCATCGAGCTGATCGTTCTGAAATGGCTCGTTCTCGGAAAAGTGGAAGAATGCTCATATCGAACATTCTCTGTTTACTTCTACCGCAAGTGGTTCGTCGATCGCTTGATGGATATAAGCCTCGTGGTGCTGCAGCCCGTCTATGCTACGCTCTATGTGGTCCCGTTCTTGCGATGTCTCGGTGTCAAGATAGGACACGGCGCTGAGGTGTCTACTGCTCGTGGAATCAATTTCGAGCTTACGGAGATTGGCGAGCAATCATTCATCGCCGATCGAGTTCTTCTCGGCGATGAAGAAACTCGCAATAACGTCGTGACGCAAAGGCGGACACGGCTTCACAAACGAGCTTTCCTTGGAAACGCCGCGATGGTACCACAAGGTATTGAACTTGCTTCGAATACACTGGTTGGAGTACTTTCGATTGCGCCCGAAATTCCGCTCGAAGAAGGCCAGAGCTGCTTTGGCAGTCCTGCTGTCATCATGCCTGCTAGACAGCGCAGTGAGATCAACCATTCGGATCAGGTGCTCTTCTCTCCAACTAAAAGACTGAGAGCGTTGCGACTATTCGTCGAGGGTCTACGGATCTTTCTTCCACGCAGTCTTGTCGTCTTCGGACTTGGCTTTGGATTGCAAGTCTTTGAGACAGGCTATAAGCATTTCGGAGTATGGCCAATGTTGCTCCTCTTGCCCATCTTTTACTTGTGCTGTAAGTAACCCGTACCAAAATTCAATTACACCGACCATTTACTTACCTTCGTTTAGTCTTCGCACTCCCTTCATTAATCATCCCCATCCTCTTCAAATGGATCCTTATAGGCCGGTACCACAGTGCGGAATGGCCACTCTGGTCGCTGAACGTCTGGAAATCGGAATTCGTAACCTCCGTCTATGAAACGCTCTCCCCCTTTTGCGCAGACCTCATAACCGGCACACCATTCATGGCGATAATATTCCGTCTCCTCGGCGTACAAGTGGGTTATCGTACCATCCTCCTCTCCAACGGTATCACAGAATATGATATGGTCAGTATCGGCGACGAAGCCGTGCTTAATCGTTATACGGGTCCACAGACGCATTTGTTCGAGGATCGGATTATGAAAGTTGGCAGAGTGGATCTGGAGAGTAGGTCGTGTATGAAGCCTCTTGGGGTTGCACTACCGGGAAGTAGGATTGGGACGTGTGGACAGCTGGGATCTATGTCGCTTCTTATGAAGGGGGAGACTGTTCCTTCGAAGCAGGCATGGGAGGGAGCTCCAATTGCTCCAAGGCGTGCCCAGAAAGCGTCGAAGACAGTCACTTTGGAGAAGTGAAGTTGTAAATATATCGTGTTATTAAATACCCTGCGAGATCTAAATACGGTTTTTGATATGGTGCTTCTGTTTCCCAAGCGTGGAGATCTCCAGCTATAGTTCAAAAGCAGCATATCAAGCAACGTGCCATCTCGGAAGCACAGACAATACAGGAATCGGTAGCGCCTGGATGGATCCGGGGCCAATTTCCAACAGTTTGTTCGTTCTTATCATTATCCTAACAAAGAGAAAGAAGCCATCCGACTCCAACGCTAACTACTTCAACGGGGGCACCGGCCCCACTCACTTTCTACAATCTGGTTCTGCAACAGTATCGTAAGGCTATTCCAAGCTGATACGCCAACACCAAACATCTGGTCCTTAGTTCAGATGATCGTAATTCCCGGCTTTGCCACCACCAGCAAGTCCTTTCGCCCTTTTTTCTTCCCCAACCATCAACGCAAAGAGTCGCATAGCAACAACTTTCTCCTGCCACCCAGGTACGCACCCTCTGAACTCGTCGACAGCCTCCAAATGCCACTGTTCTAGCTTCATCTTTTCATGTCCACTGAAGACGGTCTTTCCCAGCAGCCTGCTGATTACCCGCGTGGAGTTGCGTCTGCGCCGAGCGCTACTCTCCTTCTCATCTCCGGTCATTGGTAAATTATTGTACTCGGGTTTCCAGGTCTGGGCGATGGTGTCCAAGAGTCGCCAGTGGTCTTTCGACCAAGTCGTTGCAGACAGTTCGGCACACATTGGCGATTCTGGTGTTGGGGATGATGAGACCCATGTAACGCCTTTGCTAGGGCTAAGATTCGAAGTGCCCAATACATATCCTGAACCAGCAGACGGCGTTTTAAGTGGGGAGCGGAGGCATGACTTCGTTGGTGAAGCTGCGGATGGGAGTGGAATTGGTAGGACGACATTAGCGGTCGCAGTCGTGTCAAGTCTTAGGGTTTCTGTCCATTTGAGAGTCCTAGAACTTGCTAAGACTTGGTTTTCCTTATCCACATTCGATGATCTCGAATCCATAACACAGTCTGACGGGGACACTTCGGAAGATGGAGTGCGTAGCGCTTGATTGGAGTTGATCCGGCTGGGTGATAAAGTTGTCAACGGCATGCTCACGGGAGAGGATGAGAGTACCGCAGGGTACTTGATTGTCTCGTCGGGCTTGGCAGAACTACCGAAAAGAGCAGGAACGTCCGATGTTAGCTTTAGAGTGGAAGCTGCCTTGGGTCGAGGATTGAAAGCCATCTTTTGTGGCATAGGGTTTAAGTCAGCTGACTTATCCCCCTTGAGTTCGTTCATCTTCAGGGTTGGTTTGTCCTCAGGTATCTCGCTTGCAAATGCTTTGCTTGGGCGTGATTGCCTATGAAAGATCGAGTTCTGTGGTCCAAGTGGCCCTGAGAGGGGATGGGGTGGTGAGGTTCCAAGCAGAGCGGATAGATCAAGGTTACCAGTCTTGCGTGGCCGTGGGTTGAAATTCGCCTTCTGTGGGACTTGATACTGTGACATATCTGTATCAGTCTCATCATTCAACTCTTCCGGCACAATTCGCCTGACCGTTATTGGCTCCATGGTCATTTGCTTTTCGATTAATTTGGCTGCTGGTATTGTTGCTTCGGGGGGGGAAGAAGGCATCTGCGACAATTCGTCGGTGTACACCAATCTCTTACTATTCTTTCTCCATGGACTAGGTAACTTGCTTCTTCTAGGCCTCTCTACTGTCTCTTTTGGTGTCTCTTGACGCTCGACGACAGGTGACGAGGAGTTCAGTGTTTCCAAGAGTAGTCCGAAGTCTTCGTCTTCATCCTGGCCTACCATAGACTGCTTGTCTTCGGAGTCAATCACGATGACTTGACTAGTGTTGGCATTAGCGGCATCTTGAGCGACAGAGGCACGTTCGGCTGCCCAGCGTTGCTCTGCGGTGGTCGAGCTCCGGATCTTTCCGAATATGTCACAATGATTTCCCGGTGAGGAACCACTACCAAGTATAGGGATTTCCTCCTCCGCTTGCCAGCTCATGGCATCATCACTGTGAGAGGTTTGAGGTTCTGATCTGGGAATCAGACGGCGGGGATCGGAACATCGCCTCTGCTGTGGGAGCTCAAGAGTGTATTGCTGCTTCTCTTCTGGAGACGGAGATCTCTGTTGCGTTGTGGTGCTGTTCCGGAATGGATCATCTTTCTGAGATGACCCTGAATAGCGCTGAGACGAGCTTTCTCCAAAGTGACCACTAAGATCTAGTCTTGGTAATGGCGCAGCAAGTCTTTCATGTACAGGCGATGGCAAAGATTCTTGTGCAAGGATCGAAGAGGATCTTCTATCTGCAGCTGGGCTCTTGAAAGGGCTACCCAAGCTCTGGGACCTGCTTCTAGTTGATGACGATGGAACAACAATATCTTGCAACATGCGCCCAGCACGCACAGTCGGAGACAAAAGGGGACGCTGAACTTGCTCTGATGGCGGCGCAAGTGATGGCATTGCTCGGCCAATCTGAATAGGCGGCGGTAGCGATGGAGATGAGAAGACGATAGATGGAGTCTGTGCTATGCTCTTGTTCAATCCGCGATTCTGACGGAGATGGGCCGTGTAGGTGTATCTTCGCGGAGCTATCGATGGTGGAGAAGAGGGCATATGGGATTGTATCATGGAACTCTCTTGGCCCGAAACCTGTTTTTGAACGTGACCTGCGGGCTGTGAAGGAGGATTCTCGTTCGAAGCAGGGACCTGATCATTAGAACCATCGATAGGCGGTGATGGTGTCTCATCGGGGGTCAAGAGCCGAGTCGCTGAAAGGTCTGTTGTTTGAGTTTGGGAAGGCGATAAACTGAGGCGGTGGACGGGAATACTCAATCTTTCTGATGTTGGGCAAGTTTGGCGAACTGCTGCTGGAGTGGCCGCATCTAGGACATCTGCTGGGATAGCCGAAAAAGAATCCTCGTACTGGTCATTGACTCCTAGGTTGGCAGCTGACAGCCTTTTCTTCGGTAGAATTCGGTGCGGCGTTGCTGCTTCAAGAACTTCAGGCGCAACGCTCGAGAAAGAGTCGTTACCGGGATTATTTTCAGATATCAGCTTCGATACTTGAGATATTTGAGCAGGGGTAGCAGCCTGAAGCACATCGGGTGGGATGCTCGAGAAGGAGTGGTCAGCTCGCGTCTTCTGAACTGACAAGAGCCTTGGATTTTGAGGCTTTCTCCTAGGTGTAGCTGCTTCAAGGACCACTACTGGAGCTGCCGAGAAAGAGTCGTCGTAAGCTGCTGTCTCTTTCGTCGGAAGAAGTGACTTGTTCTTGAATTTGCTAGATAGCTGCTTCTCTGGTTGATTTGCAGGACTACTGAAGTGCTCCCGTAAAGAAGGAACAGAGTCGACCGAGATCATACTGAATCCTTCGCTTTCTAGTATTGTGTCGAAGTCTTGGTACTGATCGATTTCTTCTTCATATTCTTCGTTGCGCCTCTCGTCTGCTTGTTCATCATTATCTGAAAATACAGACCCACGTCGTGATGAATTTGGTATATAATTTATTGTCACGCTTTCATCCGTAAAAGCTGACTTTGCTGGCGACACAGACGGTGATAGATAGCCATCAGCCCTTTGCCTAGAGCTAGAAGACTGTGGCGCCTCAAAAGTCTGTGGGCTTGACCACCCTGTTCGTTGAGGGGTCTCATCACCTAGATTAAATCGCGCGATCACCACATCTGATTGGGTCCCTCCAGCTGTAGTGGTTGACCGGATTGTAGAGTATGGTGAAGCACGGGCTTGCGAGTTCGAGTGGATAGGCTCTAATACTCCGGTGTCCTCAAACCCTTCAAGATCTTGCCTGTGGTCCTGCACATTGCCCTCACAGCTTCCATTTTCCAACACGTCGACTTGTTCAGGCTCTAAAACTTTCGCACGACCTTTGCCCTTCCTGCTTGTCAAGCCGTACTCAGACTCGGGAGGCACGTCTTTGGCCGCAGATACAGAAGTACGTTTTCCCTTCGTCGATCGAGACCTGGATTTCGACCTCCCTTTCCCTCTCCCTAGCTCCACTCCTTTGCCAATCTGGAAATTTACATCTTCGTCATCGTCTCCATCTACCAGCGAGCCAATTGATTTCCTCTTGCTTTTATGAATTGGCGTACTTGAACGACCAGGCTTCTTCGCGGGGACAGGAGTCACAATTGACTTCCTAGGCCGTCCTCTACCGCGCTTGGTAATTGCAACTAGGGGACCTTCGTTTTCCGAATCCGAAAGACCTTTCACTGGGATGCTAGTTGTAGTGGTCCTCTCCCTCCTTCTGTTCTTTGGCGCTCGTGTTGGTGATACTGAGGTACCATCTGAGAATGAATATACATTCTCCACGTCGGATTCTCCAGCTTCTACCGTAACTCGAATCTTTTGTGGTGACAGGCTGTTTCCGACGTCTAATTCGAAAGTTTGTTTCTTCGGAGAGCTTCCTTGGAGGGGTAAGCTGCGTCTGGGTCGCGATGAATGTCGAGGTTTCGAAGGAGAGTGATAGGTGGGAGAATCATTGAGAGGATCTGGAGATGATAACATTGCTTCGTTCGTGCTTACCACTATGGCATAGGAGATGATGTTTGTGTTGTTTATGATTTAGGAAAGGCGCGTCGGAAATGGTGAGACGCGATGTTAGCGGAGCCGATGCTATGCTGATTTATGTAGGAAATGTGAAGATTTCATAATTGCGGTGTTTTAATGCGATGGGAAGATGATGTTTTGGGTAGAGGCGGATTTGTTTACTTTTAGCGCCGGCGCTGTGACCATCCACGCAGTCACGTGTATAGGTCTGGTAGGTCCATTTGCCACTACGGCTCTGCTCTGTTAAGTCAATATGACTCGATGTATTGAAGGAAGCCTGCCATTTTGGTTTTGCTCGATTCCTGTATAGGGGATCTTGGTTTTCCGGGGATTGCGGTGATTCAGAATGATGTTCTTCCGGTGGTCAAAGAGATCTTGAAGCCAAAACAGATGGATGTGGGTGTTGGTTGGATAACTGTCTAGGTCTAGCTATGACTTCGTGTCTACGAGCTACCACATTTGTTTCACCACTTCGATTGCGATTGAAGCATAGATTCTTCACTTAACCGTGAGCATGACTGGCCAGAGTAGCTGGTACTTGGCAAGGCGTCGCTGACGAAGATTGTAAGCTTCATAATTATATGTACTAACTAAGTATGCAGAAAACTAGCCCTCGGCCTCTCAACGTCATATTTCTATAGTCACACCCGATTCGCTGATAAGAAGCCATCGCTTTCTAAGCCCGCCACTCTACTTATAATCCCGTACGTTGATGAGAGCACACCCGTGCGGCGTTATTTACCGACCCCCGGATCTATCTCCCTTGCGTGCTTTTCGGAAATAACAACACCTCCTCGCTCCAACGAATGACATTTCATCTTCTGTCCGCCCTCGGCAGATCAGCCGGCGGGGATATCTCGATGTTTTGTAATCTTCAAGTTGGATTTCTAACAACTGGTGACACCATTTTGGCTTGACACTAATCATCGAAGTATATATTGCTATCTCCCTCTCCCTAGCTAACTTTCTCCCATAACCATAGCAGCAGTATCAGTTCAGTCTATCCTACCAACCTCACAAAATTCCACCACTCGACATCTACAGAATACCCCAAAATCATATCCTCAAATAACACATCGTCTCGGAACAAACAACAATATGACGACTACCGCACCCCAACATGTTACTGCGGCACACAACCTCTCGCGATCAGCCCGCAATGAAGCAGCATACACCGACGACAGCGACGTCAACACGTTCATTCCGCGTGGCGACACTACAATATCCCTCAATTACTTCAAGCCTCCTGAGGATGGTTCCGTACCCTGGAACTTTGTTGAGCCACAACCAGATGGCGTCCAGCGTAACTTTGGCGATTGGGACGTTGAGCTTCCCATTCGCGACATCCGTGGCCGCGAATCCGAATACACCCTCGATAAGGATGCCTTCCTAGTTGTGACTGATCTCCCCGAGTCGGCCGAGCGAGACTTCGTTGACGACGCATCCATAAAAGAGAAATACTACCCTGAAGTCGAAAAATTGATATTGGATAACGTGGAAGGAAGCAATCGCGTAGTCATCTTTGACCACACGATCCGCCGCTCGAATCCCAATGCTACAAGAGCACCCGTCACCCGGGTACATATCGATCAGACTTTGAAGTCCGCAACGCAGAGAGTGCACCAGCATGTACCTGAGGAAGCCGAAAAGTTGTTACAAGGACGATACCGCATTATCAATATCTGGCGACCATTGAACGGCCCGGTTCAAGCTTCGCCTCTAGGGTTCGCCAGTTCGTCGTCTTTGAAGGACGAGGATTTGATTCCCGTGGAGCATAGGTACCCAGATCGCACTGGTGAGACTGCGGGGATCCGATATAACGAGAGTCAGAAGTGGCACTACTTGTCTGGCATGAGAAATGATGAGAGACTGTTTCTGGAGTGTTTTGATTCGGAGGCGAGAAAGTCCGGCACGAAGGTACAAGGTGGAAGAGTTCCTCATACTGCTTTCCAGGACCCGAGGACACCAAAGAACGCGGTGGGCAGAGAGAGTATCGAGGTGAGAGCTCTTGTATTTGGTCCATGAGTAGAAGATCTGGGGATGAGACATGTGGAATGTTATGATAATGATAATGAGAATGATTGAGTATTTAGCAATAGTTTATGAATCAAATGTACTTACAAACACAGGTATGCACTCGACGAGTTGAGGGATTTTTTCTAAATGCCAAGTGGTGGATCACAAGGTTGTAAACCATAGGAGCTCTTCTCCGGAGTCACTTTGATAATTTCCCAAGCTGGATTGTAGATTCTGCAAATGCTTCTCAATTTCTGAAGGCAGCATGGCAACCTGACTCTATACTATTCAACATGCGTTCGCCGCCTCTAATGCAGCGCTTGGCCTGGTATGGTGGAGAACGTTCTTGCTGGCTCCCCGCGTAACAGGTATTGCGTGTGCTGTTTCGTGCTCATACGCTGTCAATGGGGATGTGCCCTTTCTAAAATTCGTCTATACTTTGCAAGGTATTTCTTGACAGCAGGATTGGATGGACTCCCTATCTTCTTGTCAGTTAATCTTGTACCCTGTCACAGCGTTCACCGAACATACGTCTTCTCTGACCAGTTGATATCTCAATTAGGAGCCAAGTGAACCATCAACTAGGTCTCTTCAGATCCCATGATATGTTTCTTCAGCCTCTATATCTGATGTAATGGCATCGACTGTGCAACCTGCATTATCAACGGCTGATAACTGATCCTCTTTCTCGCACTGCTCTTCTGCATTCTGCTCCAGTCATTTAGTTATTCAGTCCATTTCTCCAAACATCTCCACATTCTCAACTGATCAAAAAAAAAAAAACTTACCTCCACTCGGGCGCCTCATCCTCTTTCCGCGCCCTCCCCATCTCCGTCTCAACCCTAGCCAAAAGGTCAATAGTCGTAATCCTCAACCCGAGAAGCGCTTGCATTTGAGCTGGTCCAATACCACCTCTCTCCGCGGCAAGATCCAAAAGACAAAGTGCGTCGGAAAGGTGATCTTGCGCTATATGAAGCGGTACGACCATGGAAAGGAGCTGGAGAGTTTCAATCCGCGTGTCGAGATGGAGGGCTGGTATGTTGAGAAGTTCATCGCAGCGGTGCTGACAGAGGCTCAGGTCCTCGAGGAGGTAAGCTTCTTGTGCCTGTGGTATGTCAGAGGATGGCTCAGAATTACGACGTATAGTTATGAAAATGTGACTTACACGCTTAAATTGCGAGAGAAATAACTCCGATTTCATCTTCGCAATAAACATTGCCGACGTCGAAGACCTCAAGAGAGGACCCTCTCGTACCGAGGGCACTTCAGGTACCTTTTCTGGTATAGTTGGGGTCGGAGAGCTGTGTTTGAGATAGTCCGGAGTTGAACGTGACCGGATTCGGTGGAGTATAGAACTTCGTTTGTGGCGAAGAGTGTACAAGGTTTGTTGCGTGTGTGAAGGCGCAGCGAGTTCGGACTCGATCTGTGTGCTGCTTTTGAGAGGCATTGTAGATTTCTGGTCGTTTGTTGAAGAATTAAGATTGCATGGAAACTCATTTGTCAGTTCCCGTTTTTTCGAGGGGAACGAGCCTCAGCTTTCATTTTCTGAGATATAGGAGCAAGGCTTGAATGTTTGTGTTGACATTCGCCTTCAACTTCTCTGCGGAATTCCCCGATCCAGTATCAGGCCTGATTGAGCAACACTTCCCTTTTGCTCTTTTTTCACACTCGGCGATTGGCGAATGATGTCACCACAGTGGTCAGGTAACTATGTTGATATCAGTCGCCGTGCTGGGGATATCTTGGTGTCCACCCCTTTGTTTGCTCGCTTAAATGAAACAATGTTAATATGATTTGAGTTCGTGATATTTGAACAGGATCATTCTGATCGCAAGTTTGAAGTGGGGCAAGAAATTACCACAGGCATATATGGATCTGGCTTGAGACAAGCTGCTTATTAGGTGAATTTCAATGTCAAGTTGCGGACTGAGAGGTGACCTCCGGATCTCTTTCACTGTTTAGGGCCTAATCTTGAAGTCAAAGTTTCCAACGCCTGGGTTTCCGAATCTAAGGTTAAAAAGATACCTGCTCTGCTAAATTCAGGGAACGCAGTTGTGAAAATAATGCTCGTTGAAGGTACTTAAGTAGAATGCATTGTATACACTGATGTATTGTCCTCCTCTCCCCACCTGAAGATTCACTTCATTGCAGAATGACGATGAAAGTTTTTGAATCAAAATGTTGATTTTATTTAGAGGCTGCTTCTTTTACACACATTTTCATATAATTTTGACTTTGGTTTGCATAACATTGTTGACTTTGGTTTTTATTTGTCCGAGTTAGCGATTTCTTGCCTATCGGTCAAATCCACGCTAGTATTCCCTGCAGTATACAAACTCCTCAGCCTTGTCCCCCGCCACGACTTATTCAATCACAACCGCGAGAAACAAAATGGCCGACTCTAGATCACGCTTGCGCTCCCCAGATGGACCCTCGAAAAGAAGAAGCCGTTCTCCACCTCGGCGATCCGAAAATGACACAGACCGTCCCCGAGAACGTCGCGACAAACCACGAGGCGGCGGAGGAGGCTTCAAATGGAAGGAGAAGCGCAGCACGAATGACGAGGGGGAAGGCAATGGGAAGAGGTTAGAGCGCGGCTATCGCAATCGATCGCGGTCGCCTCGTCGAGATAGAGAGAAGGCCGACAACAGAGAGAGCAAGGAATCCAAGCCTAAGCTTGGAAATGGCAACTCTGTGGAAGACAAGTTTGGCGTCGCAGACAAATTTGGGCCCGCGAAGACGACGAAACCGGATGAGGGTAACACGGATACGCCGCCCGAACGAGCACCTGCTGCTGCTTCTTCAGTACCGCAAGCTACGAGCCATAATGAGCCGATGATTATCGTGCATGTTAATGATCGGTTGGGAACGAAAGCTGCAATCCCGTGCTTGGCGTCTGATCCGATTAAGTTGTTCAAGGCACAGGTTGCGGCGCGGATTGGGAGACAGCCACATGAGATTCTGCTGAAGAGGCAGGGTGAAAGGCCTTTTAAGGATCAGTTGACGTTGGAGGATTATGGTGTTAGCAACGGGGTGCAAATTGACCTAGAGATTGATACTGGAGAGTAGGATGGGTGATGCTGGGAGGAGCAATCATGAAAATGGTATCTAATGAGGCAAGATGGAAACACAAATGCCGAAATCTAAGAGCAAGATCCTCGGGAACTGGGCCCGAAATGAAAGAAATCTCTCTTGTTGGAAGGGGGGCCAAGCCTTCCGGTATCCTAGTTCAACGAAGAGGAAAAATAAGGGAACTGTCTATACAGATAAAACACATGATCCTCATCAATCCACAATACACACATTCGAAATCAATAATCTCCATTTCGTTCACTGGCAATTGAAAGTAGACAATCCTTTCTACTTGGTCTCCATCCTCCTTTGTCAGCCTCGAGCAGAATACAATTCTTATCGATAAGCTTTCTTCAGCCTTACATATCCCAAATCTCAACCTCAACTCCATCATACAACTTCCTTCAGCCCTAGACAACACCTTTAATGTCTCAATCAACCCTCAGCAGAGATGCTAACAACTACTCCCCATCTACGGACCCGGCGTCCTTCCCCAACAACAGTCGAATACACAGTCTCTACCTCTCCCGACCTTACGCTCCCCTTGCGTCTCTTGATCCTCTTCACACACATCTTGCGCCTCGGAGTCGCACTCATCATCCTACAACTTCTATTCTCCAAATACCTACTCTCACCCTACGCCAGCACTGAAGGACCATTTATCGTTGTGCCAGATTTTCTATCACCGGACTATATATTCTACCAACTCCACGCCTTGACACTCACCCGCATCGGCCTCCTCATCACCCTTTCCGCAGCCCGCACACCACTGATCATCCTCCTCCCGACATCCCTCTCTCTCCTCTACCTGCTTTCTCTCCGCCTCCATACAACCGAGTCGCTGCTCGTCCTCCGTGGGCTCGGGATTCAGACGTCCTCGTCCTCAAACACGTATCTGAGCAGCAGCACAACGCGGTTCATTCCCACAGAGAAGATCCAAGACATTCTCGTGAATGAAGCATTTCGCGGGTTCGAGGTAAGGTACTATTTGGTGGTGATTGTGGAAGGGGAGGAGGAAGTTGTGGTCGTTTTCCCGAGGTTGCTACCGAGGAGGGCGATCGTAGAGAGGGTTTGGAGGGGGTGTAGAGCTTGTTTATTTGAGGGGAGGAAGGAGAGAGGGGGGACTGCTGCTAGTGCTGCTGCGAACGTCAAGGCTAATGACGCTGGTATAATACCTGAGTTGTAGAGTAGAGGTACTGCTTAATCTGTAACTTCATTGCTCAAGGTTTTCGATGTGTATATATTTAGATGTGGGTTCAAATAATGACTTGCCATGAACGATAGAAATCCAGAATGAAATGGGACGAGTTTCCTTTGCTTTGATTCAACTAGTCCCAGTCTTGGAATTGCCAAATTCGCTACTGTAAGATCATTCCGGTCTTCGCAGCATTTCCATTCCTGTGATTAGAATATATGAAATCTGCAGTATGGGGAAAGATTTGGGATGGATTTTCTAGCCTGTCAGATATCTACTCATTTGCTTCTTCCACGATCGATTCGTTTCCAGCTGCAACTGGGTTATTCAAACGTCTGAAGCCCAGAAGCTTCATCTCCGCCGAGCTCTCGAATCCCTTTCTGACCGCATATCTCTCATTGATGACCTCCACCGAGTCCATCTTGATTTTATTTATCACAGGAATATAATTGCCCGCCATACGTGGCTGATCTGAACCATCAAAGACTTTCTGACTTCGAGTCCCTTTCCTCCTCATCACCGTAAGTTCCGCAGCATCCATACCTTGCTTGGCGACAACATTCAATAGAGTGCTTGCCAGCATCTCGTCGATCTTCCTTTCCCTCCAGACATTCCACAATTCATCCATGATACCCGCAGTGCCATATTTGTGATCCCCAGTACCAGTGTCGTCACCAACATAGTGCCATTGGATGGCGTCTTTCCGCTCGGGGTCATCTTCGTGCGGAAAGACACAGTTCCACAGCACGAGAGGTGTGTCCGAAGCCATTTCGTACGCGGGTCGGCCAGGATATTTCTTGACGTCCAATAAATCCGAGACGATAGATGGCTTCTCAAGACCTTGCCCGACAAGGAACAAGACAGCGACCATGTGTCTGACCTGATGCCAAAGGAAAGCCGATCCATGGAGCGTAAATGTGTAGATTTTAGGATTGCCATTTTGTAGCGAACTTGGGGCAAGTGCAGCCCTATTGAGGAAACTCAGTCCACTCGTCGCATCATCCACTTCTTTGATATCAGCATGGAAGATCCGCCTGTCAAAATTGGAAATCTGCTTCCCGGGATCCACTTTGCAGAAATTCCGGAAATCATGCTCGCCTTCGAAGAGCTTGGCCGCTTCTCGCATCTTTTCGATATCCAGCCAGCCATCTCGCATTTTCCCCTCTGGTGGGATGTAACTCTTCAGGTTAGGTAGTTCTAACTGGGTAGGCGTTGGCATGAAGGCGGGCTGGGTGAAAAAATACCGATACTGGCGTTCTCTGCACGAGAATCTTGCTGAGAAGTCTTGCGGCGGTGCAGGACACCAGGCTAGGATTCTGATATCAGGTGGAAGTAGTCTGTTCAGAAGTGAGCAGTAGCCGATCTCATCTGCTATAGGGTCGAAGTTGAACGCTTCTTCGAAATCGGGGTCTGATAGATCTAATTCTGAAGTTGGGAGATCCTCTTCTGAAAGTCTGGAGGGTGCGAGTGCTGGAGAAGCCATTTCGACCGAGTTGTTTCTGGCATATGTGTTGAAACCTCCATCTGAACTTGGCTCAGCAGGGGCTGGAATTTCATCAACTGCCAGTCCACCTTGCCCGAAGTCGTCATGGATGTTCTTTTCCTTTCTCTTCCCCAATGGTCGATTACTCCTAACTCGAATGCCAATGACTTGACCGAAAGCACTGACACCCTTGTCCGTCCTTCCACACTTACTATACTCGCATCCCTCCCAATTTACCTCACCTGGTTTCAACGGATTGCTGATGTTCGGAAATATCAGTCTTCCCTTATTAAAAGCTTTCCATAACTCTTCTTCAATGGTAGGAAGACGAGTGGCGCTCTTTTGGCACTCGAATCCGTTGTATCGTTTTCCAAGATATGCCAGCTTGAAAGCTACAAGACGCGTGCTGTATTTTGAAGGGTTGAACAGCCGCTCAGCTCTTGGCGGTTTTGAAAGAGCATCATCATCTGAGGTTTGTCTCGTGAGACTATCTGAGAGTTAGTTTGAAACTTTGATATCTTCCCAAGTCACATGTACCTCGAGTTTTTGACCTTCAGCTTGTTTTCCAGCAGCGTAACCCTCTCGATCAACTTCTCTTGACTCCAAGAGCTGTAATCACTCTTCCCTCTATCAACTTCCCCGATTTCGGATCCCTTTACGTCCTCCATACTGAATATGGAAACTTTTGTGGAAGCAGAACGTTGCTGGTTTCTGAAAAACTTGTCTTTCAAACAAAATTTGCTACGTAACAGGCTTTCCAGGAAAGCAGGACGTGCGAATTCGAGCCGTCGGGTTGAGAGAGAGAGAAAGCGCATAGGGTGCCCGCTGCTGGCGATTTAGTCATGGCTGTATCCTGCTGTCATCGAGGTTTTATGGAGCTCAAGAAGCTTCGTCAATCACGTGATATGAACAGCGTCTCCACTTAAACCCCAACCTACTATGCGTGAACGCCTGGAACCATCCTGAGCTAGAGATTCGCGCGTCATATCATAAAACTTGTGTATTTGTTATTCCACTGGTACTAGCAATGAGTCAACTATTCAAAGCTTTATGACAAAGCCTCAAAGCTCAGACTGGTGGAACTCTAGCCTCCAGGAAACCGTCCAGACCACATCGCATGCACTCTTTCCACAGTCCCGCCTGATGACTCACCTCTCTATCGAGCCTTGTCGTAACATGAGGTAGTACTCCAGGAGCATGTTCGATTCTCCCGAAATCGGATAGTTTCCTGGTAATGTGATCTCTATACACAGCTTTGTCACACCTTCGGCAAGATTCAGTGCCCTTGATGCTCTGAATCCGATGCTATTGACATCGACCGAAAGAATTAAAATGAGCGCAGTAGCAGGTCCTTTGCATGCGAGACATCTATAAGGGAGCTGTAATTTGGTTGGGAAGGGAAGCAGACAATAGCAACTTGGCAATGCATATGATCAGGACATTGGCCCAGCATTTGAACGAGCAATTTCGATTGCCTGATATGATGCTGGAGGACGCCATACCTGTCATTCTGTAAAAGATAGTGGATCCATTTGAACAGGATACATGGAAGGCAACAGCAACGCTATCCAAGCGCGCCTTGTGTGGATTATTCAAGGAGTCACCGTTTCGATGGACGCAGTTCGTGATCTGTTGTGAGAGTCTTCTTTCATGGCTCATGCTTTCGGGTGCGGTGCTAGCGTGGAAGAGTTCATAGTTAAGCATTTTCGAATCTGAGACTATATCACCAGTGAGTGTATCTAATTGGGTGTGAGCGAGTCATTTTTGAAGTCGCTAGAGAATAGCAGGCCCCATTGTCAAAACCTACATATAAGAAATTTGGCATGCTCCAATCCACTGCATGTGCTTTACAGCACAAGGCAGTGGCAGTGCCATGTCCATGGAATGATAAATTGAAAAGCAAGTGGCGTTCTGGTAGTCAGAGTAAACTTCTTCGCTTATGCAATTTTCTTGTCAACAAACCGCACTTTGGGGATTGAGAATCGAACAGAAGTTAAAGAGAGCTTGAGCAATACTCCACAGACCAATCCGATAAAGTTTCTCGAATCCATAACGTTCTGAGCCTCTGTTGACCTCCAGCAAGGTAAGCAGAAGCAACTCCATTCAAAAATGCTAGTATCTCGTACACATTCTGATTTGCTGAACCACTACTGTTATCTTTCACTTCTATCATTGAGATTGTATGCCAAGCACAACACTTATGAGACCAAAAAAGATAAGACAGTCATGCAGGAACTATTAACTAATGAAACTCCCCAAGGGAAAGTAGGATAACGACGCGTTGAGCCAATAATAATACATTATGTGCTATCAAAGATCAATCCACTCCATTCCATCAAGTTGTAGTCCCCTCGTATCAAGTATCTATCTAAATATTCAACGCTCAACCGTACACGTACTGGTAAGCATTAGGTCATGTCCAGACCGTGGTTGCAAAACCAACTTTTTAGTCTCATCTTTCGAAATCCGACATTCGCATTCTACAATCTCACTCCCCGACTTCAATATCAACACATTCCTCACTCTAGGCTTCTCAGCTTCACGATTTTCGAAAGTGCCTCATAACTTTTTACAACGCATCAGGGCGAGACGTACTATCAGGACATTTATTAAAGCCCAAGTTCTCGAATCCCAAAGTGCCGACAGTACCTTTTTGGATCGAGTAGTGCACTGGAATGAAGAGACATAGGCGTCAGTAATGGCCTTGTAGGGTGGAGTGAGGTCGAGGAAGCCGTCGCCGCGGGCGAATGCTACTTTGTTGGCGGCTTGGGAGGCCAACCTCTGTTGTGAGGGTTTGAAGGCTGGCGTTGTAAAGCAATACTGTATGGCTTGGCTGTCGTATATTTATTTCAACCATCAGTACTCATACCTCACGACATCATGCCTCTTTATCTAGCGAGCCTGGACGTGTTTCATTACAATTCCCAACTCGCTAAGCTCAACTACAGCAACAAACCAGCCCTCAAGCATTGTCGAAAGAAGTCAACCGAGCCTTCTCTCTCCGAAAAAGCCCTAGGTACTCCAAGACTTAAGTCCCGGAGGCTTAAATCTAATTAGTGTCGGGAGATGACTTCAAACATCTTCATCATCGAAGTGAAGTTTACTGACTTTCTTCATTTGGCTTCCAGGCGCGAACTTCGTGCTTCCTGTTCACTCATACTGCTGAGTCACGATATGATAGGTGTTTTTTATTCCCTCCGAGTTAGACGTGCCATATGCGTCTCGAACTATCTATCGTAGACCTGTTTCCTCTTGCCTCATTCGGAACATCCGCAAGCCAAAGGGTTCGGAAGAACGTGGAGTGGGGAGATGTATTGATACATGTTATAGCTTAAAATCTGCTGCATGACAGGATGCGAGTAGGATGTGAGGATAAAATATGCGAAAATGATCGTCCTGGTTGATGTAGCGCTGTAATGTAGATGATGGAGCTTTGTGAGGGAATTGACTCAACGAGAGATAGGGAACGCGCGAAGATCTGCTCGAGCGCCTCAGTGCCACACGTCAATTGTCTAGTAAGGCTCAAATTTGACCTCTACACGACGACTGTTACGAACGTCAAAAATATAATTTTGAGGAGTTACATAGAGATTTCCCTCGTTATTACATCTTCTCTCAGCCTGAATCACCCAATCGACGAAGTGCGGATTTTGGCAGCATAACACAGCCTCCTTTTTATTGTCCAAATCGAACATCCTATTTTTTATGTTTCTACAGACGTGCTCATATGAAACTTTCTCTACGCCTTTTATCCAGCACTTGGGAAGCGTTCAGTGGAAGTGAGCCAAAAGATATTGGACTTTGTGATCTAAGTATGCCTTCCGCAGATTTGGAAGTCAGTGTAATCGATCCGCGATTTTTGCGGGTATCAATGATGGTATAGCAATTGTATCCTTTGGCACAGTATGTCGACGAGTCTTGCCGCAAGACACACATACGCAGGTTCCCACCGTCCGAATGACCGACTTCAAAGTCCCCAAACGCCAAAACTTGAAAATGCTGACCAGACCAAACACAAAACATGAACACCAAAGAAAGAAAGGACTCCTGATGCCTCGACTACTCCCAGAATAGAGCACTGATGGATTCTCCGTGATGAACGCGACGGATTGCCTCAGCGAAGACGTGTCCGACGTCTAGAACTTCCAACTTGGAACAAACTCGGAGATGCTCATCCTGGGGAACACTATTTGTTACAACGACCTTATCCAACGGAGAAGCATTGATGCGATCGATGGCATCTCCACTGAAGACACCGTGGGTGAGGAGTGCATAGATCTTTGTGGCACCCTCTTTTTTTAAAAGCTTCGCCGCTCTGGTGATAGTGTTGGAAGTATCCGCCAAATCATCGACAAGAATGCATATCCTATCTGCAACATTTCCTACAAGCATCATGGTGGCATTCTGTCGGTCTGTGATTCTGGTGGGTCGGCGTTCCTAGGAGTATAAGTTTGCGCAAATTCAGAGTTTGGAGATGTTTTACCTTATGAATCAATGCAAACTCAATGTTCAGATCGTCCGCAATTGCAGTGGCCCTTTTGGCTCCGCCAGCATCTGGACTGACGATAACGGCATCCTTGAAGTTCGGAATTTTGGTCTGAATATACCTCTTGAGCAATGACTTCCCGTACAGGTTGTCAACTGGAATGTCGAAGAAGCCTTGGTACTGAGGGTCATGCAAATCCATAGTGATGATATGATCCGCCCCGGCACAGGTCAATAGATCTGCTACCAAGGTTCCGGCCTGTGCGACCCACTGCTTGTATCCTGGCTTTGGCTGGAATATGTGTTTAGCATCCTTTACCATGGCCTGGTTCTCGTAGTCATGGGTTGTAAATGCTGGAGCTGTAGAGCCTGAGTTGCCCCGACCACGGCCATTCATGGAGACAAGCGACTCATTGGTATCCGATCTCCTTGGGGGTGTGATACCATTTGTATAGGAGAGACAATTCTGCTGCTCAATTGAGGCTTTTCCCAGTTTCTTCTGCAGTCCTTCCATCCCATTTCCGTTTGTAAGGCCTTGCGATTGTGGTCCAGCACCAGGTGTGGGTGGACGGCTCTCAAAAGTGAAGTCCCCTTGCCCGAGTCCAGTGGGTGCTTTTGACAGGGGTGCTCCAATCTTGTTGTATGGAATATCTGGTTGTCGAGAATAAGGGAACAATGGCAAGATAGCTGTGACTTGTTTGGCAGATCCTGTCTTGCATGCAGATATCATGATACAAAGTTCAATAAAGTGATCATTGACATTACCTCCTCCAGATTGAATGATGTAGACATCCTTTCCTCGAACGGAGTCTTCAATCTCCAAGCGGCTCTCTCCGACCGAGAATTTCTTGAGAATACGATTGCAGGGCGGAACGCCCAGAATGTTGGAGATTGTATTGACGAGGTGAGGGTGGGAATTTCCCCCAAGGACGACAATATTGCGGACCATGATGAGCTTGGAGGATCGAAATCCTACTGGCTATGCTCGAAAGTCGAAGATCGGTAAGGCCAACGTCGCTCGGTGGAATGCGGGATTTTGAAGGTGCCCGGGCTTTGACGACCGCTGCAAACCCGATGTCGTGATTGATGAATTGATGAATTGAACGGCTAAAGAAGCAATAGGCGGGAAGAGATAGAACAGGATAGTGCTACGATAAGAGGAGCTGGCGGCAACGAGGTTGATATGTGTGATCCATCTGATGTTGGAGTAGAGAGTGTATGACTGAGGAGCAAAGATGTCTCCGTGAGTTCGGATGGAGATTTGCTCAAAGAAAAGTTCGCAAGTCGGAGAGCTCAAGCTTACCGCTAACTCGAAAGCAGTTAGTAGCTAGCGGGGTTAGATGCAGCAAATCTCGAGCTACTGTCGCTTCTGCATTGCATGTGAATTTGTTGTTCATGTCGTCATAGTGATGTATCACGATAGGAGAGAAGAGGATTTGTATTAAAACGTACATTGAACACAAGTACTTTGAAAATGTTTTTCAGAATGTGTTTCATGAGACTTTTTATCTTGAAGCTAGACATGCAGGGTCGGATACTGTTTCTTTTGCCTCTCCTCCCCTGTAGTTCGCTTAAATTCCGACGACGAGGCTGAATCGGCAGAAAAACAATTGTAGACCACTTGTGCAGCCGCGTGCTGTTTTTCTGCTTTTGATGGGGATTACCCAGACAGGAACAGAAATTCAAGGCACTTCTAACCCCAAATCAGACACTTGGCAGGAACCACTGGTCAGTGTCGTATGCGCTTTATCATATTGACTATAGGGTGTCTTAACTTCTCCGAAACCCACCAGTAAGAATCGTATCAAAAGCCATTGATGCGCCTTTGCTGACCTCATGCGAAGAACCAATCTTTGAAGCCATTGATCGAAAATGAAGATCATAGAAGCTCAATCAGCTACGCTCACCAATTATGAGGTCTATACGCACTTGACGGAGCAAAGAAAAAGATATGCCAAGAAAGATACCAAAGGCAGGCGACCAGGGAATCTCGAGACCGTTGTGAAAGAGGCAAGTACCTACCCCGCACCCACCTGCATGCAGCACAGCCCTACCATACTAACAAGGATCCCTCACAGCTCCTTGAGTACTTCCACGAAGCTCCCTCGCCCCTCGCATGCAAGCCCTTTCCTTATTCCGAGCGAACGATCAGTGTACTCCTCGAGCGACTCCGTCCTTTCAACTTCACCAAAGCTGAAGTTCTCATGATCATGAATCTGAGACCGACCAAGCTCGAGAGTCTGAATACCATAGTGGAGGAGATGGACGATAGGTATACGGAAGATCAGCAGTCGGAGATTGTGGAGATTATTAGGGAGGTGTTAGGGACGGCGGATGGGAACGTGGAGAGGCAGGCGATGGTTGATCAGGCAGAGGTGCTGAAGGGACAGCAACCCGAGATGAAGATGGAAGTGGATGGATAGAGAGTCGGGAATTGGTATGGTCTCTAGGTGTTTGGCATGGGCATTTGAAGGCGTTTTCGATGGAAGCATACATGGTCACCAGCTCCAGAGTCACTTGATTTTTAATGCTCCTTGCGTTGCCTCGCAGTTCAAGACAGATGCCATAACTCTTATCTCACAGTTTGCCGACTGCCGGAGCTGCAAGTGCTTCACCGCGTAGCATGTTAATAGATACAAGAGTTCATTGAAGTTCTACATAAATCACCACGTACTTTGTATTGCTTTCAAGACTTGCATGCGGCACTGCGCCTTGTTTCTCAATTGCAGAATGCAACTGCTTTCATATTTGGTTATATCGAGACTCCACTGAGTAGGTAAAAGAGCAATCCATCGATTTGACAGACTTCTATTCCTTCAATACCAGCTCTACCTTCCAATAACGGTTCTTCCAAAAGAGGCAAAAGCCATACTTTCAAAACACACAGAATGTTGTTAGAAGCTACGTATGACTGATGTGTACCCGGTGCTCATGCCATAATCTGCCATCCTCAAAGAAGAGAGTATCTTCTCCCCCGAGGTTTTGACGTAAAGCCTTTCTAGAGTGACAGAAATTTCCATGCATGTACCCATGCTGATCAAGGACATCTACTATCCATTTTCTACATTCAATCACTTTCTCCATTCGCTCTAGAATCCTAAAACCGACAAAACCACAGCCCTAACTATCCCAAAAGATGTCACTTCCCGAAAGTCAATAATCTTATGTCCACCGCCTACCCTTTCCAGAAGCTTCTAAGTCGGAAGCTTAAGTGGCTGCTTAAGTCATATGCGATAGTTTGTAGTGATTCGTTTCAGCCTCCTTTATTCATGTGGGTATTGTGACAATCAGAGTAGGTACCTACTTCTTGAAATCGTACCTATGCTCATCTTCTCCTAAATTAATCTGTGGCGATGCAGTGGTTCCCCGTTGCCCTACTCTCTCATAAACCTTTGATATAAAAAATCGGCTCTTGAAGTCATCTAATTATAAATTTATTTCGAGCAGGCCTGCCACCTTAAAGTCAAGGAGAATTCCATCGATACCCACTTCCTAAGTATATCACAGTGTGACAAATGAGTAGAGTAGAGTAGAGTAGTGGGTACTACTCTACTCTACTCTACTATAAATAAACTACTACTCTAACTCTACTCTACTCTACTCTACTACTCTAGAGTACTACTCGAGTAGTAGAGTAGAAATTTGTCACACTGGTATATCATAAATGTCATGGCTTTGAAGCATCCTCGAAATCAAGCCTTATATCAGCATACGCAAAGATAATGATTCCAAAATTTCACTTTTCCAATGATACTCTGGAAACTATGCGCCAATATGAAGTTGCGTCGCTGCCTTCTTTCTTCTCTGTACTCTTTGAACTTTCATACTCCGTCGCTGACGCTTTTCTCAACTTTCGCATAGACGCTGACTACATTAGACGAATCCCTTTGAGATTGCAAAAGAACCGATATGTACGGCCTCTTCTGAGTCTACTTCTTTTGACATACTGTACATTACAGAAAAAGAAAAGCACGACCACGATCTTTCTGTCGGCACAATCACGGGACCTCCCTCGCACCTGCCTCGCTTCATCAAAATCAACAAAACAAAACAAAAGAAACCCTCGCATCGCATCGCACCTTCCAAAAGCGTTCGAGAAAAACACCAAAAAATAAGAAGATTTTGGGAGTGGCCAAGGAAGGAATCGAACCTCCATCCTCACATAATCCTACACCTAAACGCCGAAGCAATAAGAATACAGTAAACGATACAAGATCCGATGACACGCACGCGCGCTCGCAATCCAGAACATTATGGATGTGAGATGCTGACCATTGCACTACTCGGCCATCGTTTTTTTCTTTGGTTTTTGATATTCGAGAGAGGCTTATTTAGGGTTATTCGAGGGTGAGTTTGAGGCTGGGAGTGTGGGTTTAGCAGTTTGGAAAGGGGCTTTGTTGGGATGGGTGGGTGACGAGAAGGGGCGTGAAGGTGAGGTTTAGAAGGGAGGGAAAGTTCTGGTGGAAGGTTTGGCGAGATATTTCGATGTCTACGTCTGTATGTATATCGTCCTGAACTTATATAGTCGATGTAAAGCCTGATAATCAGAAACAGGTACTGCATTTCGTAGCAAGAAGGCGAAAGAGACTGTCGACTTTTTGTTAACTCTGAGTGTTCTTTAATACTTTCATTGACAGTAAGCAGCATGTATTTTAAGAGAGCTAAAGAAATTTATCGTGACGGGGATTTCCTCCCTCTAGTTGCGCTCTTTGATATTCCATGGTTATCTGATACTTGCTTGCTTCATAAGCTTGCCAGAACCAGGCTATCATCATGTGAAAATCTTCAACCATGTTCGACTTCAGTCTCCTTCAATTCAGAATTATGAGTGATATGGGTTATCAAATCAGCTTATCACACCTACTGATAGGTCGAGCGATACTGGAATGGAAAGACTGTATGTATATAACAGGGAATGGATCGACAAGGTCTTCGACTCGCCGAATAATATCGATTTATTTGCAGACTTATCAGGGTGTTGGACCCAAAACGGACTTGTTCCCCAGTCAATCAAGTTGCAGTCAATTGCAAAGTGTACTAGCTTCTAGATTATAAACTTCAATTATGAATTCACAGCTCTTAAGTTACAGTATACCGACTTGACAGGATTTGCTGTGTTAGATCCCCCCCTGGACCGACAAAGCAGGATCTCGGATCCTAGCTTTAGATCTTCTTCCATCATTTATATTTTGAGGCCTCAAATCTGAATCATATCTCTATGAGGCTCTAGCCATGCAGTGAAGTATGTCTTCCTGAATAAAAGTTGGTTTGGAATTCAAGAATCTCCTTCAAAATGAGCCACGAAGGTAGCATGTCCTTTCTCCTCTTTCCAAATCTCATCCATTAGAAGACATTCGTTGTTTCATTACCCTCATGCTAGCCAATGTCGAGATATTTACTTCGTCCTTCGGTTACCTCAGCGAGCTACTGATAAGCAAATGACGTTATTCTCAGCCACAGACAAGTTTTGCGGAGGCCATTTGAAGTTTCCAAGCTTAAGCAGCTTCCTTCATGTCAGAGGTAGTAGTTGGCTAGTGGTCTAAATCCGCTTTCACAGTCTATTCGTTGTCACCCCGGTTGCATGTAGGGATCTGACTATGGACTCCTTCATACTTGAGCTGAGTGTTTGCATACTGGATCTGAAAATTTGTTTATATTCTATTAAATTCTTTGCTGTTTTAAATGGATTTACACCTTGAAGTTATGTTGCGCGAGCCTCCACCAGCACCCATGAAGCAGATTTCGGATGCTCTCGTAAATAGTTTCTCTAAGTCATGCAGGGGACACTCTTTCTACGACAAGACTGCGTGAAAGGGACCAGATATTGCAACGTCTACAAGATGTGGCCTGCAAAGTTCTCAACCAACCAATCTGCTCCTGCAAGGTCTCTCAAGCCTTTATGTTGAAGCTAGATTAGCTAAAACCTTCTCCTTAAACTTCACAATCACAGCTCGAAGGGAAATGAGTAGCTGTACATGTACACCAATCGTAAAATGTGAGAGAAACTCTAGTCATCACAAGTACGGAGGTAAGGTATAAGGTATGCGACCCCTGAGTCTATGAGTACTGCAATTTTATTTTGATGCAAGACAGAATAGCGCCACAGACAAAGCCTCCTAATGAAATGTACCCTATCATGATTATCAACCGAAACGCCATATGGACATCCAACACGCCGACATCCTAAGAGCAAAGCAAAAGAAGCATTATGATACAAAAAAGGAAAGTCGAGACGACGACAATCAGTTCTTGCTCTTCTTCTTCTTCTTCTTTTCCGACTTCTCAACCTCAACATCATCGGCTTTCCGCTTCTTACTGCTGACAGGCGAACTCTCCTTTCCATTCTCCTCGACGGATGTGGTAGTCTCAACAACGGTCACAGCAATCTTGCCCTTGGCAACCTTCTTCTTGTACTTCTTCAAGCTGAGACCGGCGGCTTCAGCAAGTTTGATATCTGGGTCCTCGACTTCCTGTGTGGCAGCTGGGGTAATGATCTCCTTGGCTTCCTTCTTGTATTTCTTCTCTGCCTTCTTCTTGAGCTTCTCCTCGGCAAGTGCCAATTTGCGAGCATGACGCTCCTTCTTGCGGGCTTTCTTCGCTTCAATGGTGTTACCAACGATGGACGATTGCCAGTTGTCAGCTGGGGCGTCGGAGTCATCTGATTCCTCGTCGGAGTCGTCCTTGGTTGTCTGCGCTACAGGTTTTGCCTTGGTACCATTCAAGTCTGGGGCTGGGAGAGCAAGACCGGCGTCGACATCTGCCATTTCCGCATCCGAATCCGGCTCAGCGACAACTTCAATCAAAGGCTTTTTCTCCTTCTTATCTTTCTTGTCCCTCTTCTCCTTCTTCTCCTTCTTCGACTTCTTCTCAACAGGAGCAGCAGCGGCAGGCTCATCGCCAGCAAGTCCGTCAGCATCGGCGTTGTACTTTTGTGCCTCCTTGACTTCCCACTTCCCTGGGGTAACAGCAGTTCCATTTGGGTTGACAGCAACGCCTCTTGGGAGCAATGGCTTTCCTTCAAGTGTCCGTAGGTGACGCTCGATCTTCATTCTTGACAAGACGCCGAGTGCAGACCTCTCCTCATCATCAACGTCATCACCCTTTCCTTCGCCTTGAGCACTCCAGTCGGAGAGAGCATCGACACGAAGACCAATTGCGGCCTTAGCTGCCAGCATACGTGCGATCTTACCCTTGTTCTTTCCGGTGGCTTGGCCAACGAGAGATGCATGGTAAATGAGACCGTACTTTGGTGTGTCGTGCTTAGTCTTCAAAGCTCTGAACAGGGCCTTCTCAGCACCGAGAATTTGAATGGTACTGGCAGGGCTCTTGGCGAGGTTCATGAGAGATCCAGAGTGTGCGATAAGTCTAGCTCCAACCAATTCTCCAACCATCTCCGTCAAATTTGGTGCAATTGCTGCCATTCGAGCGGTCAGGTATAGCGACAGTTGTTGACGGTATTCTGTGAAGCCAACAACTTGCTCGGCAAGAAGTTGAATATTGTCCAAATCTTCCTTAGTGATCTCGGTACCCATACTAACCTCGGCGGCAGCTTTTATAGCTGTCTCAATCTCCTCCGGGAGAATATCAGATAAATCGGTGGCTGATGTGTTTGTGCGCATGCCGACTTTGATAATGATACGAGCGTAGGCTAAATTGTCGTTCACAATCTTGCCCATTTCGGGGAAATGCCATCCATACCATTCCTTGACTCGCATAGCGTAGGTGTTCAGCTCCTTGTCCAGATCGTCCAACAGTGCGATTGCTTGCACAATCATTGTATCGACCTTATCTGGCGAGAACTTAAGCTTGTGACGGGACAACGAATGCGAAAGACCGAGTGCCATTGTAGAGATGGCTTCTTGCGCCAAACCCGGGATAAGAGAAGGTAAATGGTCGCGGATCGCACGGTAAATGTCATTGGTAGTGGAGTCGGAGATAGGTGTGAGGGTGAGACCGGGCAGCTTGTTGATAGCCTGTCCTAATTTGGGGTCTGCGACAGCCAGAGAAGCTTTCTTTTCGTCCTTGAGGGAGTCCAGGAGCTGTGCCAGGAGAGGAGAAACTTTTCCTTCGGTGATTGCTGCGACTTCCTCAAGAGCAGTTGCGGCGCTGTCAAACTTTTCGAACTTCTTCAACTTCAATCTACATATGGAAACCAATTAGCATTCTGCGTCGACTGGCAATCCGAATTTTCTTGGTCAATTGAACTCACAGCTCATTGAGGCCTGCAGCCGTCTCGACGACAGTGCTAAAGTCATCTTTCTTCAGAATATGCTTGTCGCGAGCCTTGAAAAGGGCGAATCCTGCAGATGTCTCGCTCAGAACGAATAAACCCATTTCGATAGGATGCTATTCGGAGCTGTAATGTTGGCGGGAAAAGTGCTTGAAAATATGAAGCTATACTTATGCAACCGAACTTGAAAAAATAGTTCTGGATAATTTTGGGGTGCCCGGCTACTAACCCGAGTCAGCTTAGACCAGTTACTGCGCGAGTCACATGACTCCTCATAGCTTCATCACCACTTCACGAGCATGTCAGCTTGAGGGAACAGCTCGCTATCTGTTCAACGCCGTTAAAACTCACTCGAATCCTCGAATCACTCACGACAATGGAAGGCCTCTTCTTCAATGTCAACAATGGATACATTGAGGGTATTGTGCGGGGATATCGCAATGGGCTTCTGACTGGACAAAACTACAACAACCTGATCCAATGCGAGACTATTGATGATCTCAAGCTCCAGCTTGGTCCAGCGTACGGCGACTTTTTGGCCTCACTTCCTCCAAATCCTTCGACATCGACTCTCGCAGCAAAGACGACAGACAAATTGATTTCCGAGTTTCGATATGTACGGGCAAATGCAGTTGGATCCCTTGCAAAGTTCATGGACTACTTGACTTATGGCTACATGATCGATAACGTTGCTCTTCTGATCACCGGAACTCTCCACGAAAGAGATACTAGGGAGTTACTGGAGCGATGCCATCCTTTGGGCTGGTTCGAGACGATGCCTGTTCTCTGTGTAGCGACCAACATCGAAGAACTTTACAACAGCGTCTTGATCGAGACTCCGCTTGCACCTTACTTCAAGGGAAGCTTGAGCCATCAGGATTTGGACGAGCTGAATATTGAAATTGTCAGGAATATGCTATACAAGAACTACTTGGAGGACTTCCATAACTTCGTCAACACCGATTCGGAAATGGCAGGAACACCTACAGCTGAAGTAATGACAGAAATCCTGGATTTCGAGGCGGACCGACGAGCTATCAACATTACATTGAACTCGTTCGGAACGGAACTTTCTAAGGCTGAACGCAAAAAGCTGTACCCCTCATTTGGTCGCTTATACCCAGAAGGCTCTTTCATGCTTTCCAGAGCAGATGATATCGAGGGTGTGAGATTAGCCGTTGATGGTGTTGGTGATTACAAGGGTTACTTTGAGGCCACTGGATTGGGACAGGCTAGCACTGGAGCTGGTAACATGAGCGGTGGCGTTGGTGGTGATGGCAAGAGCTTGGAGGATATGTTCTACCAGAAGGAGATGGAAATTTCGAAGAGTGCTTTCACAAGACAGTTCACATTCGCGATTGTTTACGCTTGGGTTAAGTTGAGGGAACAGGTACGTTTGAAGCATTGGTGTCGGATCTTTGACTAATGCTTAATAGGAAATTCGGAACATCACATGGATCGCAGAGTGCATAGCTCAGAACCAGAAGGAAAGGATTGGCAATTACATCAGTGTATTCTAGATTATGACGTTTTGATACTCTCTTTGCTCAACTCTGGCTCATTGCTAGGGTCTGTAGGTTTTATTGTGGCGAGTACGGCGCTGGGAGATCATGGTAATGCATTACAAATTGCTTCGTACAATTCATAGCCTCTATCATACAAATTCCCCGTGGTATATATGATACAGAAGTTTACAAACTGATCTCGCCCTGCCATGTTCCATCACTCAACCCTAATGTGTTGACCAAATGCCGCCATCTCTCTCCTCCACGCTCCTTTGTCCTCAAATACCTTAACAGCTTCTGCCTCTTGTGAACCAAAAGTCTGAGATTTCTTTTATTGACCTTATCCTTCTGACCACCCTTCATCTCCAACTGATTGGCCAAAACCCGGATCTTAGCCGTCAGAATAGCGATTTGAACCTCCGAGCTACCAGTATCTGGTCCTGCCCTGGGCGTCTTCTCCGGTAGTGGCTTATCTCCAAGTATCGCAGGATTTGGCGTTGCTCTAGGCTTCAAGGTCTTCTCGGTGTTATGTCTTCCAAAGTACTCAACGCATCGTACAATATTCGCCCGCGTCTTCTCCTTTTGACTCGAATTGGCCAGACTGAGAATCCTAGCCATTGCAGCAACGGCTTTGGCATGACCTTCTAAATGCTCCTTCTTCTGCTCGGCTTCAATGACTGGATCCGCAAAGTCTCTGATCTTAGCAACCACCGGCTCAGTTAAAGCCAGTGAATGCTTGATGGATGCATCGACTTCGGACGGTCTGAGGAAGTGGTTGAGGAGGACGTCGTCAGCGCTTTTTATCGAGGCTGCTTCGACTGGCATTGTGGAATTGGAAGATCCTCCGACATGGTCGAATGATTCTAGAAATGGTGTTGTAATGCCTCGTACAGGATCCCCCAACGCGGCCTTCCTTTGCTCCTGAAGTTCCGCCTGCCGTGATAGGTTTGAGTCTCTCCTTTGCTTTGCTTGGGCTAGAGCGTATGGATCCTTATGCTTCCTTCTCTGCGCCATCGTAACAAAGCTGGCGGTAGATCTTATAGGGAGTGGAGCATTCGAAGGCACTGGTCGGAAACATACTGTGCACTTGAATTAATTTTCTTCGGAGTAATTGAGTGCGGTAAAGGCTTACAGCTCGCAACGCCGAGGCGCGAAGGGGCAGGTATTCGAAGAGGCATTGCGATGGTTGATGTGATGTTCAATCTTCAATCAAGGCCAAACACCGTCTAGAAAACATCGTTTAGGTACACTGACATTCGAAGTTCTAAGAGAGCGGCCGCTCTGAAAGCCTTAGGCAACACTTGGAGGTTGACCGAGGATCTGCAGGCCCTAATGTCAAGTGGTCAATGACGACTAGCTAATATTACATCCCAAACGGAAGTACGGAATTAATGTCGTAGTTATGATTTATTTTCTGTTCAAAATTTTATCGAGCTTTCACGACATGACTGATAGGATGAAGCAGAGCGCTGCGTTTGTTTCAAGACTTTGCTTGATCCTCGTAGCGCGAGATGCCCACTGATAAGCCACCTTCTCTCATCGATGCGCCGGCTACCTACCAGCTAGGTACCTATTGATGCCAGACTGGAATGAAGCTCTGGTGATAAGAAGCGCTAAAGTACTTTCGTTACATCTAGATCGTGCTCGACGTAAAGTCCCAGAAGAGGCTCGTGACTTTACTATGAAAAGTGAGTGAAGTCTTGAATCATTTCGTGACCTTGATGTTCTGAGGCTAATCCGGTTGGCGTTCGATGAAAATCAAATGCAACACAATTTCATGACTTCTAAAGGCCAATAAGATCATCTGCGTGACATGCAGCATTAATATGATCGGAGTCCCACTACGACATTATGGCTTCAGATTATAACTTTAGGTAATGTCCAAATATTTGTGACCTTACAAGGTTTCGTCTGGGCTATAGGTAATGTAGCCTACTAGGTACATTTCACTGATGGAGCCTCGTCGTGAGCAGCGGGGAATTATCACGTGATACTTTTTGGCACTCCACTGTGAGGCTGAGAGCCTGCCAAGGCCCACTAACTAAGCGACGAACTTTTTGTTCGCACACTCAAATCCTCAGTTAGAATTCGCAATCAAGTATCTTGAAAATTCCAACAAGCTCAACAACAAAAGCAACCGCAAAGATGGCGCCTTCTCAACTCCCACCCATCTTCAACCCTACATCTCAGGATATTGAGCAATTGATCTCAAGTAATGCTCATATCGGCGCCAAGAACATCCAGGTTCACATGGAACCCTATCTCTGGAAGAAGAGAGTCGACGGCGTGAGTGTGATCAACGTTGGCAAGACCTGGTAATTGCCCCAGGAAATTCAGCGAAAATGTATTAGAAATTGACACATTTGGCGCACAGGGAGAAGATCGTTCTCGCAGCCCGTATCATCGCAGCTGTTGACAACCCCGCCGATATCTGTGTCATCTCAGCTCGTCCTTACGGACAGCGCGCTGTCTTGAAGTTCGCAGCTCACACCGGTGCTGTCGCCATTGCCGGTCGTTTCACCCCTGGTAACTTCACCAATTACATCACCCGCTCCTTCAAGGAACCCCGCCTCATCATTGTCACCGATCCCCGTACCGATGCCCAAGCTATCAAGGAGGCTTCCTACGTCAACATCCCAGTCATCGCTCTTTGCGATACTGATTCTCCAACCGAGTTTGTCGATGTCGCTATCCCATGTAACAATAAGGGTCGTCACTCTATCGGTCTTGTCTGGTGGATGTTGGCTCGTGAGGTCTTGAGACTCCGTGGATCCATCGCTTCTCGCGAGGCTGAGTGGGATGTCATGGTCGATCTTTACTTCTACCGTGATCCTGAGGCTGAGGGTAAGATTTTGCTTTTCTCCAGTTAACGATCCAATCGCTGACATCAAAACAGAGAACAAGGAGGCAATTGAGGATGTTAAGCCAGAGGAGGCCACCCCAGCTGCTGATACTGGATTCGCTTCCGGAGCTGGTGGTGACTGGGAGGTCTCTGGTGCTCAGGCTACTGCTTTCGCTGGAGCTGCTGCTACACCTGCCGCTGCCGGTGCTGGATGGGAGGTTGGAGCTGGAGAGGACTGGGCCGCACAGTCGACACCCGCCGCTGACAGCTGGGGAGCTGCTGATGCCAAGCCAGCTGAGCAATGGTAAATTTTGCCTTCACCAAAATGGTAATCCTGCATTCTTGCTGTGGCCGAAGGTAAACTTGGTCAGTACTCACGAAGGAAAGATACTCTTGAACTGTCCACTCATTCAGTGATAGAGGGAAAGCCTTGTACTTGTCAAACATTGGGGCTGCTTAATCGCGTCTCGCCTTTGCGTTCTCAGTCAGGTTTTGTAGCAGCAACTTGCGCTAGCATAGAAGAAACCTTCTGCAAAGCAAACCCAGAGCACCTCGTGAATTACGTGTGACCTACTTATCCAGTCCTCGCAAATCTACTCTGTAAATCTAGACGTACTGACAGCAAGAGAAGAAGGCCAGAGTGTTTGAATATTGAAGTTGCTCGGTCCAATGGGCCATTTTTCGATGCCTTTGCTTCATCTAGGTATCCTTAAACGTGCCCCTTCAGATGAAAGGTACCCAGACTTGATGGGATACCAAACGTCAGTCCTATCAAGTCTGGGTAGATGAGGCAGGATTAAAGATAACTTTTCGCGATTGGGCTAAAAGAAAGACCTTGATCGAGGAAAGACATCAATAGGAGTAGGAAGTATATGTTTGACGACTGGTAAGTATTACACTAATCGAGGAGATCTTAAAGCTTTGAGATACAGTAGCAATATAGATCCAAAAGTAAGTTCGGATACTTTGAATCGAGAGAGATGCTCGAAACTCGAAGATCGACCTTGGAATCTAGCCCTAGCGTCCCCAACCAGCCTAGTTCACATCCTACACTTGCGGAGTACATGCAAGATCAACAAGGCTGAACCTCCGCCTTGTCGCAAACATTAACATCAAAACTCGAAACTTCCTCCCAAACGACCCCTCTTGTCAATAAATAATGGCATCAGACTCCGACTCTGAGGGAGCAGCCATGGCTGCCACCATGGGATTCAGTTCCTTCGGCGGCAGGCCCGCAAATAAAAAACGTAAATTCAACCCGACAACCGACGCTTTTGTCGAAGGCCAAGAACTGGAGAAGATTGATCGTGGAGGGAAGAAGGGCACGGGTAGTAGTGGTAATATGATTCCGCTAGGGAAGACTAGAGTCATTGGTGGTGGTGGTGGGCAGAAGAGAGAAGAGATGAGAAGGAGCGTGCAGAACGAGGAGGAGATTGCAGTGGATCATTGGGATGAGATGGAGATGGGAGATAAGATGGGGAACGGTGGTGTGGATGAGGTCAGAGAGGGAGAGGGCAGCGAGGATGAGGGACCAAGTTATATTGATACGAGTGGGACGCCGCCTGCTGATGAGGATGATGGACCAAGATATATCGATACTAGTGAACCTCCGCCTATGGTTGCGGCGTGCGAACCGGCGACGGTCGTCGCAGAAGATCCTGTCTCGCAAGCTGAAGCACTAGAGATGCAGCGACGCATTGATGCCATTTTACAAAGTATAGGCTCTGCACCTCCGCCTCCTAGCGACGAATCCAATATTCTTCCGCCTGGAAATCATACCCGAAGAACAACCAATATGCTCTCGCCTCTTTTACCACCGCCCGAGAATTTACCAAATCGAGCAGCTGCTGCTTTTGGTACTGATTCAACAAGCTCTCCGTTCGCGCATGGCATATCCAGGGGTGGCTCTATGGGTGGAAGTTCGCGAGGCGCGAGAAGTGGAGCTGGAAGTGACTGGGGCGGAAGCTCCCGGGGAGGAAGTTCCAGAGGTGGTGGCAATTCTGGGAGAGGAGGGAGGAATGATAGGTGGTGGGTAGATTACTATGATCCAGGATTCAACACTAATCCTTGGGAGGTTTTGGAGAGGGAGAAAGGACTGAGCTCGATTGGTACGTGGTTAGAATATCCAAAAGGTCAGGGAAGAAGTGGACAGAGAGCTTGAAGGGCATTACTTGGAAGATCTTACCAGAGTGTTGTAGCCGTGAACAGGACGATATACCCAGAGATTTATCTTTTGCGTCAATATTGCGAGAACAGCTTATTCGTATTCTAGCTACTTGCAGTCTCTTTACCGCTAAGCAGTTAAGAAAGTACGAGAAAAGGTTGCTTTGATTTGTGACGCACGCCTGCTTGCATGTCTCCGACTCAATTTTACATATATCAGGAGTGACCTTTGAATAAGGAATATCCTCAGAGCAATACTGAATATGTGGAACTCTAATCAAACTAAGTGCAAGCTATATTGATCAGTCAAATCCCTCGAAATCCGCTTCAGCCTTCTTCTGCTCCTCCAAATTCTTCTCCCTAACCTGTGCAATCAGTGCCTGCAATTCAATCTCCTTCGCCCTCTCCTCCTCCGTCATACCCTCCAACCTTTCAGCGTCCTTCTTCCTCTTCTTCTTCTCTCTTCTCATCTCTCTAACATCCTGCTCATCATGCTTAAGACTCCACGCCTCTCTCTCCTTCCGCTTCTTCACGACTTCCTCGCTCGGTACATACGGCGCTTTATTCTTCTCTTCTTCCATAGCTACTCTCCTCGCTTTCTCTCGTACCTTGTCTTTGTATTCGTATGCTGACATGTTCAGCTTGATGCCTAGACTTTTATCACCTTCCCACTTCTTCAACTCGGGCATCTTGGGAAGTCGCACTAACCCCCATGCGTTGCCTAAATCCGTCCATTCCAGATCCGCGACGCGAAAGATACTGCTCGCTTGATGCTTCGAGTACGCCTTAACCCAACTCACAAAGCCGCGCTGACCTTTATCGTAGAGAGCACGATCGGCGAGAACTTCCTTGCGCATTTTGGAAGTAACGAACGCAGCATCGTCGTCGGTTATCGTAATGAAGGGTTTCTGGAGAGGTGTAATAGGCGTCTTCCGAACATCGAGAAAAGGAATGTAGTCCTCTTCTCGGCCAGGTTGAATCAATATCACGCTGAGACCTTTTCGACCCGCTCGGCCGGCTCGTCCACATCGATGGAGGAAGACTTTTGGGTCAGAGGGAGGATCGATTTGGACTACGAGATCGACTTGTGGAATGTCCAATCCACGGGCTGCGACATCTGTTGTGAGAAGGATGCATGGGGTGACTGTAGTTATGTATTTCGAGAAGTTCCTTTGTCTGACATTCGGGGGATGTTTCCCGTGAAGTGGTATAAGCGTGAACTGATTTGGGAGTAGGGCGTTAAGGATATGCTGGAAGTAGTCGACAGCTGCGCATGTCGAGAGATATATTATGCTCTTTTGAGGTGTAGGATCCAGTTGTGAAAGAAGGGAGAGCAATGCCGGGAATTTGTGTGATGGTGGTGTTAGTAGGTATGACATCTGCAAACTTGCTGGTGTGCGCTTGTCGTCCCCAGATGCGCTTTTCACTTTGACCGCGATCTTCACCGGATTCCTTAAACCAACTCTGACAATCTCTCCGACCGCTTCGCTCACACTGGCGCTGAATAGTCCTGTTCGTCTTTGCTTTGGTAACCGGCCGAGGATCCTTTGTAAATCGTCCTTAAATCCCAAATCCAGTAACCGATCTGCCTCGTCGAGCACCAGCACTTCAAAGGAGGACTGTGGGCAATGCACGTGTGGGGAAGATAGTAGCTCGAGTAGTCTGCCAGGAGTGGATATCAAAAGATTCGGGCTGTTCTTCAAAAATCTGCTCAAGTCTTGCGCCGGGGTCGTCGTTCCTCCCAGTAGAAGCTGTGGTACGACGCTGAGTGTCGTTGAAAGCTTCCTCTTCTCACCTTCTCCCAATGGCTGCAACGCTTCTGCGGACGGTTGATGAAAACCCAGGAGGGTCAGAAGTACCGAGTGTATCTGAGTTGCGAGTTCTCGAGTTGGAGAAACGATGATAGCGCCTACATGGTGCTTCTTGATGGGCTCTTCCACCCGCAGCAACTTCTGTACTACAGGTATCAAATACGCTAGCGTTTTCCCACTACCAGTAACTGCCTGTAGATGATCAGTTTGCATTTCTCGCAGAACAGAGTCTGAGCTCATACCTCGACTACAACGTCTTTATTGCCCATGAAGAGAGGAATGGTCGAAGCTTGTACGGGTGTCATTCTGCCAAAGCCCATGGCGGTTATCGCATCTAGGATCCATTCTGCCAAAGGTGGAGTTAGAGCATCCCACGCTCTGGGATCTTTCTTCTTTTCGGGTTCTGGTGCCATGGTATATCACAATTGTCTCTCGTAATATTTCACCGAGGTTAGTTCTCGATCATCAAAAATTATTTGCGCCTCTTATCATTATCGTTAAAATACCAAGCCCTCGGTGGCAGAGTTTCTCCGGTCCGCCCAACAACGAAGAAGGAAAGAATTACTTACCTACTTCTGGCATTAACAGTGATTTCCATTCAGAGAAGGAAATAAGTTCTGCCACCGGACTAGTGTAAGAGGGGTAGGCGATATAGCAACGTATACAACTGATTCATTACCTATGAAACGCAAGCAACATGGCCCGTCTCAAATGCAAATGTCCTAAGTCAGATATCAACCAATGAGAGACTCTGAATATGTCTGGTCACGATTTGGAGCTTCTTCCTCTAGCTGCAGACAAGGTTCGGCAGCTTAATTACGTCTAGATAAATTCACTTTCGAGATACAAACAAACAGTGATTACAAAGATCATTTGAAAGTTGTCGCGTATATGATTACTTTTGCACATTGCTCACTTGCTCAAGCTGAAGCGTCTGCATGTGACGTGTCGCGTGTCATGCATGACTAAAATGGCAGCTGCGAAATCCCATGATGGATGTAAGAATCGAGAATTTTCTCCTAGTCAACCTTCTTAACCTCTTCCAACCCTCACATTTTGTGCCATAAACGGCGCAAAGAAATTCATCATACCTTCTTCTAACGATGAAGCGCAGTTCTGCTGTACCAACCACTCTTTGTTGGCTCCGATAGTCTCCCCTGACCTATCCTCTGGCACAAAGCGCGCGTCACGCAAAGACAAACATCTCCGCTCGAACCCCCAGCGCTGGCTATTTCAACTTGCGGCAGTCGCTCGTCAGATTACAGGCTCTATTCGAGTATCCTCTCTACCCCCGTTCACTATGTCACGCTCAAACAACATTCCGGGGACTCCGAGAGTCATTTCCCCTTCTCCAACACCCTCCGAAAGGCACGAAGCAACACAAGAAGGATATTTCGGGCCGGTTACTAGGTCAGCAAGAAAGAAGCAGGCAGTATTGGAGGCGCCGATAGATGAGGGAATCGATGAGGATGAGGAAGATGTGAGCGCAGATTTGAGGAGGGCGAGGTCAAAAAGTCGAAGTCCTATGAGAGCGTGCAAGATTTCAGGGCTCACGTCTGCGAAACCAACAGCAGATCCGATAGCGAAACCACCACCTCTAGTAGCAAACGGAAATGGACGCACGTCTGCAAACAATGGTCATCTCTCACCTACAAGTGCAAGCTCAGGCTGGAGTTGGAGAGATCTCAGTCGAAGCCCGAGTCCTCTTGGTCTCATTCCTATCCACAGACAATGGCGATCATTTGTACATCGTCATGAAGTACCGAGGAAACTACTGCACGTATCTATCGGATTCTTCACAATCTGGCTTTATGTTTCTGGCGTACAAACCAACGCAATTACTCCTTATCTGATGTCGGCACTCGTCCCAATCGCAGCTACCGACTACCTACGACACACATATCCATCACTAAACCGATTTTATGTCCGTATTCTGGGTGCGCTCATGCGGGAAACCGAGTATGCTGGTTGGAATGGTGTCATCTGGTATCTTCTGGGCGCCTGGATCGTTCTCGCGTTCTTCCCCAAGGATATAGGAGTCATGGGAATCCTCCTTCTCAGTTGGTGTGATACAGCAGCCAGTACCATCGGGCGAGCGTACGGACGTTATACGCCACGGATCCGACGCGGGAAATCGTTGGCCGGTTCCCTGGCCGCTTTCGCTGTGGGTGTGACCACCGCAGCTGTGTTTTGGGGTTGGTTAGCACCTCGAACCGGCCCTTTCATCGACGATTATGACTGGCCTTTTATGTTCACAGGCACGTTGAGCCTCCCTGCGATCGTTAGAAATGCGGTTGGATTAAGTTTTGGACAGGCCAGTGTTTCGGGTGGATTGGCTTTGGGGATAATGAGTTTATGGACGGGATTTGCGGCGTCGGCAAGCGAGGTTGTTGACATTTTCGGATGGGATGACAACTTGACGATACCGGTACTGAGCGGCACTGGGATGTGGATTTTCTTGAAGATCTTTGGTTAGATGGGCATGAGTAATCCCCGAGGGCTATATCAGAAGTTCAGGAGTATAGGCGTTCTTGGTGGCATAGGTAGCACACCCTAGAGTAATCCACATACAGGAATAAAGCCCTCTCTACTCTACTTTGCTCTACTCAGAACCGACTCCACAACCCTGCCCCCGTTGGACTGCAGGTAAGGATGCAGATGCAGAAGGAGAAAGAAGCACGTGGAGATTCGCTGGTCATGCAGCAACGTGATCCGTGTTGCTTACCTATCTACTTCCAACTTCTTGCCTGTCTACCTGTGACAACAGTTCATTGTCAAGTGAGGGTTCAGTTTTCCGATTCTGCCTTTTCACCAGCCCTACATCCCGAACTATTCGCTACCGGTGACAATTTCCGCCTTGTAGAGCCCACCCATTGGTCCCAAACGCCATCCATTCAATCGATAGGGCTACAACGTTGCGCAGGGCATCTTCACCGTTAGGATTACACAACATACGGACCTTGCCTTACCTGTCTGTTAGAAGTCATCCGAGGCGAGGTGCGGATGTACTGTCTGTCGATGTGTCTGTCATTGATGCAGGACACTTTTCTCTTGTGCTCGGAGTAGACTTGTGTGAGGTATAACACGCTCTAATAAGGCGAGAGAGACAAGGTAAGTAAGGTAAGGCGATTAAAGGTAGGTATGGCTGACGGGAAGTTGGAGGATCGAATCGAAGCAGGGCGGAGGGACTAGGACGCATCGTTTGGTTTCTTGATCTGATCTGGCTTACCGAGTACGTCCGTAGGTACTTGTGCTCCGAGAAGCAAGCCAGGAGGAGATCAGGATGCGGGTGTGGTTGTGGTTGGTGGGCTCGAGATGCGTGGATATGAGTAGTGCACATATTCTGATTTGATCAATATTAAAATTTTTTTTTTTTTTTTTGGATATCCTATTCCTCTCTTTTCCCACGCATTCATTCAGGGCCGATCAGGTCTAGTGGCAAACCCGCAGGTCGGGAGCATCCTGTGATCGATATGACTAGCAAGAGACGCAGATTGGCCAATTCTTGAAATCTTGGGCAATGGAATCTTGAAATTGTTCGATTCGGTAGGGTTGTTACTACGGCTGCAGGTCGAAAGTCAAGCCGCCCGCCAAAATAAATTGTCTGATGGATGATGGAGGGGTCGTCATTTGAGTGCAGGGATTACAGTATATGCCACCATACAAAATTCTCGGTTCTCTGACAACGCACCATACAGCAGTAGCAGTAGCAGCAGCAGCAGCAGCAGCGCAGTCGAATATCATCCATTCGAACATCTTCTCGTCTCTTCGTACCTAACCAACCTAACCAACCTAACCAACCTAACCAACCTAACCAACCTAACCAACCTAAACTACCTAACCTCCATTCATCCTACATATGCATCTCAGCCCAAATTTGCCCAACGTCGCCTTCACCGTGACCAAATCAAACCAGAACACCAAGCAGCCAGATCTCACCCACCATGACATCCTCTCCACCTCTCCACCTCTCCACATCTTCCATCGTGCTCGCCGTGCCGCGACTGCCCGCTGCTTTTGTCCCACACTAGTCCAGCGCGCTTGTTCGTTTGCTCCGTTTCAGAGGCGTACCTGCTAGCCTTTACTTTGCCCTCGGCCGGGTGAGAAAATTATCTACTACGACGACTTCGAAAGCCCACTATCCCGTCCTATCCCACCAATCCGATCCTTCTTCGGCATGTGCAATGGCATAACGGCTATCTCTGAGCAATAGAAACTCTAGTCTAGGCCAATCCGCGCCGGGCGTGTAAGCCAGGACTTCCAAGGATCACCCCCATCGGCCTCTTCTCTGCATGCTTGGACACCAGATGGGACAAACCAGAGCCGGCGGGAGCGCGGATCGGACAGGTTGGAGGGAAAAGTAAGGGAAAGGTAGGGGTCTAGCCAGGAAACTCTTACGGCTGATCAGCCTATCTTCTTCCTCCTCGAGCGGGGTCATATCAGACATACGGAAGGAAGGCAAAGACGGGGTCAACTCTATCCCCCTCGATGGTTGGCAGATTCTCTAGCGAGAAGAGGCTTCCAAAGGTATAAAAGGGAGGACGAGGGACCGCTGAAAGACTTTCTTTTCCTCTTCCTTTATCATCCGTTTGCACTTCAGTCTTCACACTACTCTTCATACAAACAGTTTGTCTTACAAACAAACGGAACCTCACCTCACTTCACTTTACTTTCGGACACATACTCTTGCCTCTGCTTGACGTTGGTATAGACACATATCCACTACATCCATTTCACAAAACTTCTGTGTCTCCTAGTACCTGCTTGCCCTTTGACAGCACATTCTTCATTATGGCCTACCAGTCAAGTTATTACCAGACCACTTCCCTCCCCATGGCTGTTCCCCACAAGAGTCAGCAATACTACGCTCCTCAACATCATGCCTATTCAGTTTCGCCTCCCGAGCTAGCTGAATCCATTACCACTGGTTCTGGTATGGGCAATTCCGCTTACTCTGCAACTTCCAGCAGCTACGCCGGAAGTGCTAGCGGCGATTACGAGAGCTCTTCTTCTGCCAATGTAGACATGCAAGAATACATGCAAGACCGTTTTTCCAGCACATTCGATCCTCTCCCTCTCGATCGCACTTTGGCTGTGCAAACGCAAACGTAAGTATTCTTTTCACCCCGACTGCGCATTTTCTAACAAAAAATAGCTCAGGATTGTTGAATGCGAAGCACCGAGAACTTCTTGATTTGCAGGCATTGGCACAACAGCGTATTGCGAAGTCCAGAGCTAGATTGGCTGAAGGCTACGCCGATGCGAAGGAAGTCAAGAGAGATTTGGAGTGGACGCAGAAGCGCGTCTCGTAAGTTTCTTACCGCTATCAATTTCCAGAAGATCGAGAATGCAACTTGCGAGCATTTGCTGATATCAATTCCAGGACAATGAAGACGAAAGCCTCCCGCAAACACCCCAAAGAATACAAGCAAGCTCGCGCGCGCTACCCATCACCAGAATACTAGATTCTGTTCATTTCATCTTTCCTACGGCGTACAAAATTTCCTCATCGGGCACTATGTTGTTGTCGTCGTCTTCTCTTCAACCTCTCTGCATTTCTTGTACATCATTCCTAGCAGTCAGGTTGTAGGCGAGATCGATCTCAACAGCGGCTAACAACCGCGAGAGAGCTATTCCCTGCTGTACCCCACACCTGCTGCTTTTAAGAGCGGCGCGTATTTTTACCTTCTGGTTGTGCTGCGAGCGAGCGACGTATGACTCATGATTGGGTGGCGGCTAGATCTGAGCTCAGCTGTGCTGTGGGTTCCACTGCGGGCGGGAGTTGCAGCGGCAGCGGATCGTGCGTGTGGTAGGCGGGCATTCCTGACGATGACTCGCATGGAGCCGGCAGCGTGGACTTGAGGCTCACGCCTGTGCCCGGGATGGTCGGGTGGGTGAGATGTACCTGCCTCTACTGGTGCTGTGGGGTGGATTAAGATGAATTAGAGTGTGGCTCTCACTATTGAGTCTGGGACCAGATTTGAGCCAGGGGCTTGGGAGCGGGGAATGCTCTCCCCATTGGTGCGAGCTACAGCACGTTACAGCGCTGGGGTGCGTCATTTTGCTCTTTGCTTGATTATCCTTCTCGGTCTATGCTTCTTTGGGGCGTTTCTGGCTGTCTTGGGGTTGGACTGTCACTTCTTTAGGACTGCGCTGTTCTTGTTTTCTTCGAAGGGTGGTGTGTGTGCTTGCTTGCCATGATATCCCCTCATAGACGATTGTCTGTCAGTCGTACAAAATTTCACCTGGTTTTACCTTATTTTTCCCTTCCCCGAAGACTTGCTTTCCGTGCTGTGACTGGCCGAGAGAAGAGAGACTCCTTCCTCTGCTGGTGTTGGTGAAGATGTATGCCCGGTTGTAGTCTAGACGGACGTTGTGATTTCTCCTAGAGTGTGCTGAGATGGGTTGAGAGGTGCGCCGAACTAGGCTAGGAGAGAGAGACTAAGGGTGATTGTAGATGCGGATAACCACACCTACAGGCCAGGTACGCTTGGAATCTTCGCTAAGATGTGAATTTATGTGTGTGTGTGTATGTGTGTGTGAGACAGTTAGCTTAAGATCTGCCCGTGACCCCTTTTCCCTCTAAGTCCTAGCTACCTCTGTAAAATACCTGTCTCATCTTGTCTCCTATCACTGCCGTGGCCTTTCTCCTCGTGATTCTGACACTTACTTGAACGACGTCTTGCCTACAAGGCGAGGTGTAGCGATCCTAAGGACTTGGAAATGGAAATATTTACACGACATACGGCTCATTGATAGGAAACGCTCGGTTTTTTCCAAGACTCAGAGTCGAACTTGGTGCTCAGGGTGTGGCAGTGAGATACGAGAATGTTTAGAAGTATGTACTGAAGTTGGGTTTAGGGGTTTTTTCTTTGATCTCTAGTGAAGAGATGCACTCCGAAGAAAGGCCCCTTATTTGGTTCGGATGTAGAATAAGCTTGTCTTACTGAATTTACTTTTACCTATTCTATAAGAGGTCTTTTTTTTTTCTTTTTTTAGAAAAGGATTGAGGGCTCGCTCTCAGGCTGAGGTTTTTGATGTGGAAGCGTAAGGCAGACCAGACCTCCGTAGCTAGAAATACACTCGAACTGGATAATCAAGGTACAGTATCAATGACAACTTCAATAAAAATTGTCTAGGTACTGGTGTTAATATTGCTGTTGGTGATTTAGACACTAAAGCTGACTTGCCCTGGTGAAGATATGTCTGCTCGCGCGTGACATTGGTAGAGAAACTTCTTGTGCTTTGAAATTATGCCGTTATTTCTTATCAGGTCTTTATCACAATCCAATGCGCGCCGAGGAGCTTGGTTCACGGATGATATTTCGAGTCTGGACGTTAGAGTCTCGATAGATGGGATTGAAGCGGAATATTATGTATGTATGAGTTTCTGGGCAAAGAATGGACTTGATGTGATATGCACATCAGACTTGTTTGTCTATATCGAAATTGAGTGTAGCCAAGGCATGGCCCTATATTGCCCCAGTTTTAACGTAAAGCTCGCGACCATGGTCGTTAATGCCTGGACTTGAGGTCCGCAGCTGCCAACTATTGAGAGGCCCGACCCCGGCGTATAGCTCAGAGCCTCAGAAAAGAGGACAAGAGAAAACTCTCCTCAAAAATTAGCTTAGATGATAATATTTTCTTGGGGCAGATAGCCAGACACTATCTCAGACATCCATGCATCTTTATACTAATTATTTCATAAAATAGACTTATCAGAAGTATATTTTGGAAGTTTCGATGTTGCTAGGGATGATTCCTCGGAGTTCGCTTAGGCTCGCTAATTCCAACGTCGGCAAAACAACTCCACTTTAATCATCGCCTATAAAGTCAAAAAGAATAGCAAATGTTATATGAATTCTGATAAAAAGCTTTAAAAGACCAAAAAGTGATGGCCAACTGAGAGGAAGGAACTCCTTGAAACAATCTCAATAGCTGCTGATGAGAATTCTCATTTTGCGAATTGGGTAAGGAAAGGAAAGGAAAGGACGATAAATAAATGTGCAGAAATGAAAGTAATTATTAGATTGTCAGCAAATTACAACATTAGATAATTCCTAGATTTCCGTTAGGGGCGCCCTGACACTGGGCAGTAGAAGGGTAGATAGATCCAGCAAGCTGGCTATCAAGGTAACGATAATTTCAGATTGGGATGTGTCCAAAAGGCCATTAATGACTTCTACAATACGTGTCGATGTCATAAATCGCCATATTTTGTTACATAGACCGTTTTTTGGCTCTCTCCTATCAATTGACCCCGTTCGTCTAAGGTGAATTGATCGATGCTCCAACCAACCCAAGTCTAGCGCAGTTTCAATCTCCTGCCTTCAACTCACCGTCCAGACAGTATCGGCAGCCTATTTGCGTACGTTTCCCCTTGACTTCATCTCCAACTTCTTTTCCACTTCAACTACAAGTTCAACTTCAACACCAAACGGCTTCAACATCTACCGAAGAAACAACTGCGCGACCATGGCTTCTCAGCAGATTCCCGTCGGTGAGATATTGGGTGCCACAGATATTGAGGTCGTGAGCACAGTAAAGATGATGAAATTACTTCTCAACATTGCCTATGACGACTTGAAGAACGGAGCAATCTCAGGTAATTCTTCCATTCTTCGTCCCATCTCTTTACGTGCTACGCGCAACAGCTTCATCATATGCCGAGTGCCCATCCAGCATTCGAAGGTACAAAGCTAAACCTTGTCTTGTGTCATAGAATGGTCCAAAAATATACTGTCAAAGCTTCCAGGTCATCGATACACACTCTCCCCCTCGGCATCTTCGAAGGCGTCGAGCACTGGATTGCTATCGAGAGTCTAGGGCCACGTTCCTTGAATTGTGCCGATGAGCGCGTAGGCTACACACACCGAGATACGCTGGTAGATGCTGTCTTTATGTCTCCGGATGGTCAGAAGGATGAGCGCCGGGCTATACCTGTTGGTCGCATAATAGGTGCAATACTCTCTCCGACGCTGTCTGACCACTAGCTTCATAGCCTCCAAGCTTTTACAGTCTTTCTCGTCATAATTGCTAATATTTCATTCAGCTGCTCGTGATGGCTTCAGCGCAGTCTTCCAGTCACACTGGGTTGTCCTCTACGACAGTACTGGATCTCTATGGGCCTGCCATGCCAAGGAAGTCGCGCCATATGACGAGGAGCCTCTTCGACCAGGTGTCCAGACCCGCCGGTATTATCAAGATCCCGCCTTGGACAACATCTTCAATGCAAACTGGTCTGCTGGAGAGAACGTCATATTCCTAGGGCACCTCAACATCATGTTCTTCCACATGACGACCATCCGAAGCATCGAAGTATCCTCCGCCACCTGGAATACATACACTGCTAAGGTATTGGATAGCGGAGAATTTGGACATCCCATTCACGCTATTGGGTTCCAGAGGCTACGCGCTGTCAACATCCTTAACATCAAGAAGCCACAATATCGTGGTAACAGGGATTTCGTGTATCTAGCAGACATTGTCGGCTACTCAGGCTTCAGAGCAGATCTCAACAACACGAATCGTCCTCTAGTTCTGGACCGACAAACCACGGAGGCTGCATGGCTCAGTGTGCTTATAGGCAAGTACGTCAAGTACGATGCTGCGCAATTGAGTGCGAGATATCCTGGAAAAGAGATGATCCAGAAGAAGCGTATGCTATTCATGGCTTTGGTACAGGTTAGTTTGACTTCTGCTGCTTGCCTCATGTCCATCGCTTACATTTATAGCGCTCGGGTGTCAATCACTTCGGGAGGAATCTAGATAAGCCGGAACTCGTCACATCCTCGGATGATGTTGAAGCATACTGGAAGAAAAGAGAGAAGCTATTTCCTGGTCTGGACATAGCCGGAAGTCATTACTCCAGATGTTCTTATATCTTCACTTCCCTCTTCTGACATTCGCTATTAGTGGATCGAGGATGATAAGATGACTACTGGTCTTGAGGCCCCGAAGGAGGACGTGGTCATGGATGAGGATATGAAAGAGCACTTGGTGTCGGAGGATGAACAGATCCTACTGGTCGAGCGCCCCCTTCACGTCCAGGAGGAGGAGTTGTAGGTGTATTTTGCGTGAGATAGAGTCTGTTTATGGAGAGTGTAAGATTATGGACCCTATAAGTTCTTTGACGAATGAGGCAATACATATTTGTCCAATGGAACTATACATTCGCGTTTCTTGTTCCATTAACATTTGAGTGAAGTCTATAGCTTAATGCCTTCTCTATGTGATGGCATTGTACAACATGTGTTTTTGGAAGTCACTGGGTGGAGTGGAGAGCAGAACTACCAAACCACATACAGAATATTTGACTCTGTAAATATAGCTGGAGCACTTCAGAACCGATTAATCTTACCACTTTATCTGACAGAGTCAAGATGCTCGACGGGTGACTTCACCTCAATATCTCCATCTTTCAACGCATGAAGATCCACCTGATCACCGAAAAACTCGTCCATCTGCTCTAATGACCTCCCCTTCGTCTCGGGGTAGAAGAGCGCGTAACAGACAGTTGCGATAATGTAGATATCGGTCACATGGCTAGAAAAACGCAACCAATTTTTAGCTTGAGATGATTCCCAGGGTATTCTTACTCTTGCAGTCAAAATTGAAGCTGGAAGGAATTTCTGGTGAATTTTGCAAAGATGCAGATATATCTCCTGTGGCCAGGCCCTTACGAGGATGTACCGAGCAATTCTAGAAGGCTTTTGCAGCCCTGATAAGGAATCTGAAAGCTTCGATGCGTGAAATAATCTGTCTTATGAGATGTTCAAATTGCCGGTCAGCGTCGCGTCCTAAGTATTTTTGAACTTGCACAGACCAACATACATTGTTTACTTTCCTCGCTTAATCTCGGAACTCATTTCAACAAGTCACACACCCGGCGCGTGGCTCAGGGCAGCTTAAATGACATTGAATCCATCTATACAAATCCACGTGTGCCTGAGCTTTCCAGATTTCGACGGGTTGAAACGTCACCGGAACTGCACTCTTCTATGGAAGGGTTTTTTTGGCTTGTGCTTGCTCTTCGCATTTTGATCTGTCCTACTGTACCCGAGTATCGTGACGGATAGGACATCCCCAGAGTCACCAATTGTTGCATATCTATCAATCGCCAAGCTCAGCTGTACTTTCTTGACAGCGCAGTTCGCGATGAAGATGAACTATGAAACTCCATATCACTGAGTTATAATCGAAGGCAATGCTACTCAACAGAATTTGGAATCAAATGTCAAGAATCCTATCACTGCTTCGTAGGAGGTTTCGCCATTAATAACCCGCTATCTCCGTGAGTGTTGGGAACGCTCCTTCGGAGCGTAACTCAAAAAGTGACAACGTCAGTCCCAGATAGCTCCTGCACGCTGGTTGTTCGCTTGCGCTACTTTTTTTCACCAATGCGACCTGGATTCGACTTTGATAGATTCAGGAGAATGTGTAAATTTTTCAGACAAGTACTCGAGTTTCGACTAACTACCATACTATCTCGGACATTTGTCTGAGCGGCTTTTGCTGTAAGTAACATCGATGCAAATGCAAGATTCGTTTACTAGCTACAGAGAAACTTGAAGGAGAGCAGCTGTACCCAGGCACGAATACCAAATCGGTCAAGTAATTGCACACAAGATGGATATGGAGAAGTGGAGTGTGGAATATGATGGTTCACTATTGGCTATACATGTCAACATTACGCTCTCAGGACGGCACAAAGGTTCACTTACAAACAGCTGCATCCGGATATTGGGATCACCATATGGTATCAATTGCTGCCTAATCATATACGAGGATAATGCCGTAGTCCCTGATTATCTTCCTGTTGACAAAACTGGTCGTGAGCGTGGTAGATACACCGACAAGCCCAAGTCATTAAAATGGCTATCTCGGAGAATATGATTGCGATAACAAGAGATTGGCATGACGAGTGGCAGAATTAAGAGGTATGCCCTCTATATGTAGATGAAAGCAAGTTATCTAACTTTTAGTAGCCTAGACGGAGCGGAAAATTTAGCTCGCTGAGTCGAATGACAGAAGTTCATCGCAAGGGAACAATACGGTAGAAAAATAATTCAAAACACTGAAATGAAATGCTACGATAGTGACGCTCTACAGAAGCATCATTTCTTTACGCAGTTGATATCGGCAAACCATTATGATGAAGTGAACCTCACTACAACCTAATCTCATCCTAGTTCAGCTCTTAAGTTACTCTCCATACTTTAGATCAACCTACTTTACGCACCACCAATAACGAAGACCTCGCCCGTCGTATCACTAGTCATGAAGGGCCTATCTTTACGATCCTATGCCAACACCGTAGGCCGGAAAAAGCTATTGAGACAGCTTCCCAGGTTTTGGGTTCTGCATGAGATTCACAGCTGCCGTGGTGCTAGACAACGGCTTACCGGCTGGCTATCTTTGAACACAATGCATGATAGGCGGTAGCCATCGGGGGTGCCACAGTCCCTGTTTCTGTTAACTAACATGTAACACAATAAACCGATTATTCGCAATGAGATAATCATACATCTGTGAGTCGTCTAGAGGGACGAGAGGGCCAGACGAACCAGGATCCATGGAATGGAGTCTAGGCTACACTTCCAACTTTCTTATACTTGATATCAAGACGTGCCGATGAGCCGGAGACACCAATCTGGACGCGAACCGGTTTCGTATACTCCGCATCCGTAAATACACCAACTGAGTCGTCGATCGAGGGCTGAGTATCGACTTTCGTGGTACTACCGCCAGACGAACTTGATCCCTAGACGGCGAAGCAAGAAGAGTGTCCATAATTGGCGTTGTAATATGCGCTGGTCATACCATTGAGGAGACCATGGGAGTTGATTCCTTCGGCTGGGTCATTGTTGTGGATGTCTTTGCAGCCTTTCTTCGGCGAAATTCTCGACCGACCAGATACCTCCAATCGATCAGTTTTCGCCCACTCCTAAGCTGCTCGGAGACCCCAGCCGAGGACATCACCGGCATCATAGTAGTCGACAGGAGTAGCGAGGATCGAGGCGATGTTGAAGATACCGGTCTGGGAACGGCCACTGTCGATTACGGTTGTTGGCGAGTCGATGTTATCTGATGAGCCTCTGTTTGTAGCATTAGTATATTCCTCTTAATTTCAAAATTGAGAAAATTGGAGAATAAGGGTACACGATTTCAGACATTAAGCCCGTATAGTCAGATGGAGACATGGACATACCGTTGCGCTAAGAGCGCATCGAGGTTGGATATCGGGATACGTAGTGTACTAGTGGTAGGAAATCCCTACTCTGTGAGATTTAGCACTACCTCCACAAGTCCAGAAAATGTTTATATTTGGCAATATATGTGGGTCGTATACGTACTATTGGTAATCACAGCCTTCTTGTTGCCAAAAGTACCAGCAGTGGCATCGTAGGGGAATGCAGACACGCTTGCTTGGGAAGAGACCAAGGGTGTCTTGCCATCCGCTGTAAGTTCCAAACCATGACGATCTGAGTGTAGTTTTAGCTTAATCTAGATGACTAAAGGCCAGGGCCGAGCAACTCGAAAATAATCTGTCAGGGAGTCTTCAGCCCCTACATTACACCAATGATGTACTCTAACCCAAAGCCGCATTTGGCTTCGCTGCCGGATTGATCATAGCACAAGCGCGTTTCTCTAGATAAGAGGTCGCGGTACCAAGGTGTGAAATGACCAGAACGGCGACAGTGCGTATGAGGAAAGCCACTGATGGAGTGGATTTGCTGAGTATCGACTGTTGTATTTCTAAACTCGGAATCCCGAAAGAAGTGAAATCACTCACGCAATCTATATAATATTGAGCTATTTGTGGATCACTAGTTAAAAAAACTAGTCACGTGAAATGCTATGATTAGCTATAGCTAGGCCTTAGCAGGTGCACGGCCGAAAAGAAGGAATATTAAATATTTTCGAGCTACTTAACGTTCGTATATTTCGTTTACGAGCCCTTTATAAGCTCTTACTATCTGTTTTTTTCATACCCTTTACTAATAGAGTCTTCTCCTCCTAAATAGTATTCGAACTATAATCAGAATTAGCTTATTAGTAACTTTCGAACGAATCGTATAAGTACGCGATATAAGACGTGTTTCAAGTATAATATATATCTATTCTTCTAGCTTCCGGTCCGAAACTAATAATAAGTAAGCAGATTAAGCGCTTCCTTAGTAGCTACTTAAAGAAGTCGATCTTAATACTCCTTAGCGGACTTATAGCGCGTCTATTATAAGCTTTCTAGCTACTTCTTAACCTACGAAGCGCTACTAATAAACACGTATATAAATCGAGGCTAATATAGCTACTTAACTTAATCGACTACTTTCTTTATCTTCTTTACCTCTAAAAGAGCTTCCTTTATAGCTTATACTTACTCTAGTAGTACCTAGCCTAATAGTACTTACTCTAGGATAAGCTATTCTATATGGATTTCAGTCTATTTTCGCTATTATAAGTCTATAAGATATTAGTTAGATAGATTATTAGTATACTAAGTGCGCTATACTTTACTAGATCGATAAAGTAAAAGCTAGGGGTGAATATAAGCTCTATTATAAAAAGGGGGCTATTTATATAGAGCTATTACGAGAAATACTAGACGCTTTATAGAGGTTATTAGATAATATAGATCCGCGAAGTTAATCGTTTCAGTAGAATATATACTAATATAATACTACTTTTTCTTTTATATCTATAAATACTAGTAAAGAAGATCGTATTAATCTTAACTATAGATTAACTACTTTTATAGCTTATAAGGAGCTATATTACTTATAAGGGCCCTTAATTCCTAGTCTGCGAATAATACCTGTTTTTACTTAGTTATTTTTCTATAATCCTAATTATATAACTAACGTTTAACTTATATATTACGATTCTCTTAATACTATAATTCTACGCGACTTATATAAGATAATCATTACTAATAATCTATTTATAGCTATATACCGGACCGCTCGAGAGCGATTATAAGTATAAGATAATAATTTTCAGATTATTCTTAGCTTATAAATATAACTAGTTATATAGACTAAAGCTAATAAAAGATATAAGAATCTTCCGGTTATAAATAAGGTTATAGGAATTATCCCGGATAAGTTTAATAAAGCTAGCTTTCGCGATATTATACTTATAGTCCGAGAACCTTATTATAATAAACTATATTTATATTAAGTATATATTACGAATCCGATATACTTTCTATTAAGTTATCCATTACTTTTTCCTTATAGCGAGCTAGAGTAATATTAGTCTTTATAGATCTATAATCGAGATCGAATTATAAAACACTTAAAGTAATAGCTATTTTATAAGTTCTAGATCTTCTAATAAGCTTATTAAACTCTAAACTTTTTCCGTATAAACTACATATTTTAATAATACGTTATTAATATTTATATCGCTTATCGTATTACTCGCTTAGAATAGATAAAGAGGTATTAAGATAATATACGTGCGGATATATATAATAGCTTTATAGATATACTTATTAGGGCTAATAGCGACTCTATAGATTATAAGTATCGGTTTATTCTTTCGTCTTCTTTCGTTAGAAGCGATCGTTTTATATAATAATTATTTCAAGATTCTATAGCTATAATATACTTTTTCGGATAACTTATATTCTTTATTACTTTTACTATTAACTTATAATAGCCCGAAATCGTCTATAAGCTTCAGAAAATATAATCTTAGCTAGTTAATAGGCCTAATATTATTATACGCGTCTTTCGTTTAAAGATTAAATAGCTTCTTAATAATATTAAAAAAAGAGCTTTTAGAAAATACTATATTTATATATATACTATTAAGTATTAAAAGCGTAGTTTACTTTATCTTTATCTTCTTCTTTAGCTTAAGAGTATAAGTAATTATCTAATACTAATTAGAGTCGACGAGATTATATCTATAGAAATTCCGGACGAGGCTATAGACCTTATAAGTAAGTTACAAGAGTTAGTATTAAATAATATAACTTATAAGCCTTATAGTCCTAACTTTCCGAATACTCTCTATATAGCTCGTAAGTACGCTAGCGATCTATTATAGTATTAGAAACGCTTTCCGAAGGAGTTTCAGCTAACTATAATTATTACAGAAGATAGTTACTCTTAATATTATTATTAGTAAGATAACTGAATATTTATAGTTTATAAAGATAACTAAGAAGTCACTTTAGATAATAGATAAGTAGTTCTATATAATCCGTATCTTCTTAATCGCTATCGATCGTATATTAATATCGAAGTTTATAAGTTAGTATAAGCTATTAAGTATATCTATAAGTATATATATAAGAGTATAGACTAAATAACTCTTACGATCTTAAATATAGATAATAAGATTACCTGTTATATATAAGCGTAATATATAAGTCCCTCGGAAGCTTTATAGCAACTCTTCGAATATCCTACTTATAAGGAATCTCCGCTTATATAATATCTTATAGTCTATTTATAAGGAGATTAAACTATATATTTCAAGCTTAGTTTATCTATAGAAGAGATAGCTATAAAGCGAGATATAACTTATTCTACTCTTATAAGCTTCTTCGAATTTAATACTATAAACTCTACTATTAAGCTATAGCTATATTCGGAGTTTCTAGCTTATTATATCTAAGATTAATCGACTTATAAATAGTATTTACGAAAGAGAGGAGGTTATTATATTAGTTATATATATTATTATAGCTTTATTTTAGAGGAACGTTTCTACTTATAGCTACTTCTAACAATCGTTTACGAAGTGAAATCATTTAATAAGCTATATAATTTTAAAGAGGTTACTTACGAGATATATAAAGCTATCTATATTTCACACAGTTTAGCTAAAAACGATTAAGAGTAGTTTTAGTACTTTAATAAAGCGAAGCTATTTACTTTAGTAAGTAGTTTACGAATACTTTTTTTAATTAGATTTTATTAATAAGAGATTATAGACTTATTAGCTATCTAGGAGTAATATAAGGAATAATTCTGCGATAATTTCGCTTATTAGCTATATTAAAAACCCGGCTTTCCTCTCTCTCTTTTGAATCTGTATTACGATTATAAACTATAGCTCTTAGCTAAAAGCCTTACGGATTAGTAATAGTTACTTTCGAGCGTTAGCTTACTTTCTTACAAGTAAGACTAGGCCTATTATTATACTTCCTAATAGATAATAGATAATTGAATCGAAGACTTTATTACTTTAGTATAAATAATAAAAGCGAACTTTAATAGCGATTAGCTTATAGCTTTTACGAATATCATAACTATAATTATTACTAAACCGGAAATAATATATTTTTATATCTAAAGCTAAAGTAAGTCTAGTAAAACGTATCTATATAAGACCCTCTACTATTATTACTATAGCGAAGAAAAGTCGGTCCTTTATATCGCTTATGGTATAAAAGTAAGGCAGGCTTTATTAGTGGTGAAAGATCACTTTAAGGTATCAAGAGATAGATAATTGAAATAGTCTCTGAATATTAATTATAGAGAGCGTTATCTCTTCAGAAGAAAGAGAGAAAGCTTACTTTAAATACATAAGGAGATCATATGAGTATACACTAGGCTATGCAGATAATTAAATATAATATAACTATATATAACAGGTGAAAGTATACGATATACCCCCTATAGTTATCTCTTAGTATAAGGCTAGAGATTACTATTAACTATACGTATACTTTTACCTAGTTAGTAAATATAAAACACCTTAAGTAAGTAAAGAAGCTTCTAAATAGAGAGGGTGAATTCTACTATTTATATAAATTAATAAAAGAAAGTATAGATAAAGTGCGTAAATTAATTAAAGCTGAAATGACTTTAATAAGTAAGTTATAAAACAAAGGAAATTATAAAGCTATAGCCTTATATATAGTATAAAATTAGCTGCTTCTAAGCTTTAAGTAATCGCTGAATATAAGAGTAAAGGTAAATAGTCGTATAGGAGCGTTTAATT